>CAJNDS010000735.1:200000-377500 GCA_905221605.1 Symbiodinium natans | reverse complement strand
CGTTGGCGACTCGGAGATTAAGGGTTTCAGGGTTAGGGTTTAAGGGTTTAAGCGTTTAATAGCGTTTAAGGGCTGAAGGGTTTAAGGGTTTAAGGATTTAAGGGTTCAAGAATTGAAGAACTGACGGGTGTAAGGGTTTAGGGCTCACCTCTTCCCCTTCGGTCCACTTCTCCCTTCCCCCTCCTCCCCCGACCCTAAACCATTCGTTCTGAGGTTATGCCCAGGAACATACATGTTTTTGAAGGTCATATTTCTACATAAAGTTTTTACAACACGCCCTAAAACTTCTCTGCCTATGAGAAGTAAAACCTAAATTTTAACGTTTTGGTGGTGGGCTTGCTTGAGGGAGCTTCCCTGAGCCGCCTGCCCTGGGACCCCCTGGGGATGCGCCTGGTTCTGGAGGACGCTGGGCGGTGAGGGGACCCCTAAACCCTAAACCCTAAATTATAAACCCTAAGCCCTAAACCCTAAACCTTAAACCCTAAACCCTAAACCCGAAGATGCCCCTGAAACCCCCTGGCACCCCGACCACACTCGCAAGACAACACCAACCCTTAGCCCTGGACCTTACATCCTCCCCACAACCCAAAAACCCCTGGACGTTTGGGACGCCCTGACGCATCTTTGAAAAAAAACAGCCTACGGGAAAAGACAGCGCAAGGCTTTGGAAGCACCCGCGTACATATTGCCGAGCCCAGTAAGACAAATTTACATAATTATAATTCAAAGGAGAAAGGATTCTAGGAGGGTGGGGTGATACCAAACACACAGGGATGTAAAGGGGCCTTGCGAATCGCCGGCCCAGGCCCATCGTAAACACCAAACTACCATTTGCGCAAGAACCCCCCCAAATACAAAAAACCCCTATAACGCCAAAAAAGGAGGAGTATTTTCAATTGTTTGGAGGGCTCTTAAGAAATGAGTAGAAAACCTGAATTAAACCCTAAACCCTAAACAGTAAACCCTAAACCCTAAGCCCTAAGCCCTAAACCCTAAACCCTAAACCCTAAACCCTAAACCCTAAACCCTTACAAAAGCCCTCTTAGCCAGGCTGCCAGGGCCGCCTCAGACCGGCCCTGCCGTGCGGCCGCCGAGGTGGGCCGAGGCTGGCGGGCAGAACGGGTTTCGCGTTTTGGGGCACCTCGGGGTTTAGGGTTTAGGGTTTAGGGTTTAGGGTTTAGGGTTTAGGGTGGTTTGGGATAGTTTGGGGTAGTTTGGGGTTGTTTGTTGCGGGCTCTAGGACAACCTAGATACCTTTCAGTTTTGGCTGTGGGATTCAGGGTTCAGGGTTTAGGGACTAGTGACCTATTGAATTAGAGTGGGCATTTTGGATGGGAAAATGCCTTTACTTGGGCTCCGATATTACATACCCTTTGGTTTGGGGTGTAGGGTCTAGGGTTCAGGTTTTGGGATACGGGCTTCTACCCCGACCATCCGCTAATTTAACGGTCTGTGGGGGGTTTGAATGGCACATGCATCGCCCCATTTGGGCCTTGAGAATGGCATCGAGAGCAAGGTTTGCTTGCATAGTAACTGTTGTTGGCTCTCCGGCAAAATGTGGTGTTTGGCATGCAATCTAGGGTGGCTCTGGGCCACCTCGGAAAGCAGGGTGGCGGAAGGCTAGGGAAATTTGCCAAGGAGGAGGCACTCCTGGCCTTGCTTCCTATGACGAGGCGCTTCGAGGGGTACAGCTTTGGGATGACAATGGCTCTCAGCCCCTAAGTTTCTGATGAGCCGATGAGACTGTTTTGAATGCGTTCACGATTTATTGTTGCTACTGCAGTGTGAAAGCCACGTCTGGAGCTCCTTAATGAAGCTACGTCCCTAAACCCTAAACTAAGCCCTAAACCCTAAACCCTAAACCCGGTCCAGAGCAGACCTTGAAGGAACCCAATGGAGATCATCGAGCCAGAAAGTGTCTGGGCATCTAGGCTCCAGGGTGGTACATAGCGTATCGGGAATAAGGGCTTAGGGTTTAGGGTTTAGGGTTTAGGAATAGTGCCTACCCTGCAAACCCTTAATCGTAAACAACCTTTACGCCATGAACCAACACTAAACCGCCACCCTGCCCCCTACCCCCCCCCCCCCACCACAAACCAACCGCTGACACCCCAAACAACCCTAAACCCTAAACCGCAAAGAAACAAAAAAACACAAAAAAAAACATACCCGAGATGACCCAACCTCTGCTGGCGTCTGTGGCCTCACAAGTCTCGAGGAGCGGGCGTTATTTTCTTTGGGGTGGGTACATAGAACTTTCTCTGGTAGGTCTAACATGACAAGTCAAACAGGTAGACCCAAGAAGGCACGGGCCACTGAGAAGGACCCAGGAACCGCCCGACATCAAAGAATTAGGAGGCTTTGGGTTCCGGATGATTTATGTGAGGTTTGTGGTTTCTAGGGCTTCCTGCAGTGAGATTCTGAGCTCAAGAAAATCGAGGCGCCACAACTTGGCGGACAAGCTTTTGATGCTCTAGTGCGCAGGCTCACTACAGGCAACGTTCAGAGTTACGTCTGGGAGGGTCCTTGTCAGGGCTACGTTGACGGCATGCGGACCGTCTGCTGCTGCTGTGAACAGCCTCCCGTATTTAACTCCACGACCTAACCCTAAGGGTCCATGTACCTTATTATTATATACTTAGACCCAGAAGTCCTTATATAGGAAGTACTTTAAGGCCCAAGTATTCCATAATTAGGTACATGGACCCTTAGGGTAACGCGCGAACCGTGACTCAAGACTTGACAGTATCGCGACAGGCCATGCACATCTGAAACTGGCAACGGCCGGCAGCAGTGGGGGTCTTGTACTTAAGGGGCGCATGGGCATTTTTTGCATTGTAACTGGAGATTAGCAAGTAGCTACCTCATGGGCATTTTGCCAGCAAGCAGCTGCCCTTTTATCTATCCTCCCCTTAGAACCTCAATACATATGACATGTTAATATCCTCTTGGGCTTTATGATATAAAAAAAAAACAAAAAACGAAAATGATTCCAAAGGGAGATATAGTTATGTTTGATGACGATGACCTGATCTTGTCTCGGACCTTGCTTGCACCTCCCAATAAAGCTCCCAGCATCCCTTGGCTTTGAGGGGGGAGGACGGGCTTTCGGGGTTTAGGGTTAGCGCCCTAAACTAAACCTAAACCCTAAACCCTAAATCCTAAACCCAAAACCCAAAACCCAAACCCTAAACCCTAAACCCTACCCCCTCCCCCCCCCCCCCCCCTCCCCAATTCCAGTCTCAGGCAGCGACTTGGCTGGAGCTTCTTTGGCTTGGGGAGCAGCTGCCTCGGGTTCTTTGGCAGGCGGCCTGCTCAGGTCAGTGTAGGGGTCTTAGGCGTTGAGGTGGCTAAGGGTTCATATAGGGTTGAGGGGTTAGGGGTTTAGGGGTTTGGGATTTTAGGCCCCCCAGGGTCCATGTACCCATATAGTACATATTTGGGCCTTGAAGCTGCTGTATAGGAACCCCTTTACGGCCCAAGTATATACTATATGGGTACATGGCCCCTTTGGGAATGTAGGGGTCTTAAACGTTTAGGTGGTTCAGGGTTTACATAGGGTTTAGGGGTTTACATAGGGCTTAGGGGTTTAGGGGTTTAGGGGTTTAGGGGTTTAGGGGTTTAGGGGTTTAGGGGTTTAGGGGTTTAGGGGTTTAGGGGTTTAGGGGTTTAGGGGTTTAGGGGTTTAGGGGTCTAGGGGTCTAGGGGTCTAGGGGTCTAGGGCCGGGGTTTAGGATTCTAGGGTTTAGGGTTTAGGGGTTTAGGGTTTAGGGGTTTAGGAGGGTTTAGTTTTAGGGTTTTAGGGCTTTAGGGTTTAGAGGGCATAATATAGGGGTCTGAATGATTAGACAGGGGTTTTGGAGGTGAGTATAGTAGAATTACAGGGGGACATTGAGGGAATACTACTAGTAATTATTCCGACCCCTGCGTTTAGGCGTAAGGGTTTAAGGGTCTAGGGCGGGTTAGGATGTAGGGTTTCGAGCACTACCGGCCCCAGCCCATCGACACGAACGGCAGCAAAGCCCGAGCTTGTTTCGCTGGAGTGTACTGCGCGCCCTGAGCTCATCTTGGACAAGACTGCTGTCGCATTCTCCATCTACGTTTGCCTTTGTGCCATTAAAAATGGCAGCAAAGGCAAACGTAGATGCTTGGATCTGCTGCATGTCCCTCAGCTGACCTTGGACAGGCGGTGCTATCACCGCCACCAGGTCACAACAGACCCATCTCCCAGAGTGGCAGCAAAAGCATCGCTGGTAGCTTGGATCTGCTGTACATCCTTGAGCTTGTCTTCCACATCGCTGCAGTCGCCACCGCTGCAGTCATCACCCCCGGTCATGTCAGACGAGACCCATCGACACGAATGGCAGAGAAGTCCAACCTTTTTCTTGGACAAGACTGTGGCATTCTCCAGCTACGTTTTCCTTTGCTGCCATATGGGGTGATGTGCCATCACCCAAAACGGCAGCAAAAGGCAAAGGTAGATGCTTGGATCTGCCGTACGCCGCGGTCGTCATGGCCCCCTGTCAAAACAGACCCATCGCCCAGAATGGCAGCGAAAGCATCGCTGGTAGCTTGGATCTGCTGTACGTCCTTGAGCTCGTCTTCCACATCGCTGCAGTCGCCACCGCTGCATTCATCACCCCCGGTCGCGACAGCCCCTTCGCCCAGCACGGCAGCAAAAGCGAATCGGTAGCCTGGATCTGCCGCACATCCTTCAGCCGATGTCGCGCATCAGTGCTGTCGCCGCCGGGCCCTGGTCACAACAGACCTCATCGCACGGAATGGCAGCAAAAGCCAAGAAAGATGATTGGATCTGCCGCGCGTCCTTGAGCTGATGTTGGACAACATCGCGCAGGATGGCAGCAAACGCCGACATCGCAGCATGGATCTGCTGCACCCCCCTGAGCTCATCTTGGACAGCACTGCTGTCACCACCATTTCTAAGTATCACCGCAAGTGACAACAGACCCACCAGCCAGAATGGTTGAGAGCTTGGATCTCCAGCACGTTCTTCAGCTGGTCTTGCACAGCACTGCTGTCTCCACCACTGCCAGTGGGGCCCCACTTCTAGACTCCCCTTAGAACCTGAACAAACAATATTCTGTTTAATATCCTCTTGGGTTTTATGTAAACAAGAATACAAAAAAACCCAAGGGGGATATAGACTTCAGATGCTTCGATCTGCTTCACGTCCTTCAGCTGATGTTACACATCAGCTGCTGCCACCAGAGTCAGCAGCCCCAGGTCACAACGGACCCATCGCCTAGTATAGCAGCAGCTTGGATCTGCTGAGTGATAGCATCGCAGTTAGTCACCCTAAACCCTAAACCCTAAACCCTAAACCCTAAACCCTAAACCCTAAACCCTAAATCCAGAGCCCTCATCCCGGGCCAAGGATCACCGCAAAAGCAGCAATGTTGGTGCAAGCAGTTCAGCTCTTCTGTGAGGTGAGCACATCACTGCGCAACCTCGACTCCTCAAGAGTGGCCGCTGAAGGCAGAATGCTTGCAGAAGGGTCCCTTGCCAACTTCCACAGCCTTCTGCAAGTGAGGCGACCGACTCATCCGATTCTGCTTCGATCGACGCCGTCCTGCCACTTGGCAGGCTCACCTCGACGGTCAGGGACATGGTGCTGCGCAGGCAACCCTCACCTCCAAAAGTGGCTCTTGCCTTGGGCCACTTGCCTCAGTGCTTGAAAAAGCACATTCCTGCTTTGGTAACAGTCCTTAATCGGGATTCTCCTTAGTAGGGCTTCTAGTACCCATCATTATAGTCCCTATCCCGCGGGCTCCAAGTATACAAATAATACCTACATTGGGCTCGACAGTCTGTAAATAATACCTACTTTGGGCCATTTGGAGGCTTAGGGCATTATCTAGTAACCAAACCCTAAACCCTAACACCTAAACCCTAAACCCCCACTATAGTCCCTATTAAGGACTGTTTGTATAGAGGAAGTGCAACAGATGACTTTGCTGTGCGCCGAAATAGAAACCCACTCCATGATCAAGGCAGCGCACCCAACTCCCGGCTTCCGGGGGTTTAGGGTTTAGGGTTTAGGGTTGAGGGTTTAGGGCTCGAGGGGGTTCATCGAAAGTCGCCTCGGCCCCAAAACCCTAAACACTGTAAGAAAATCCCTAACCCCAAAGGTTGCTCCAAACCACGCAGCACACCTGTCAGTGTTCTATAGGGCTTAGGGTTTAGGTAAGCCCGAAGCCCGAACCCGAAACCCCGACCTGTCGGCGGGCGTCGTCGCTGCAGCAGGTGCTTTGGCTGCAGGCCTTACTTGGTCTTCTGGGGTAGTCAAAGTTCAGGGTTCAGGGCCTAGGGAGGTAGGATTTAAGCTAGGTAAAGGGAGTCCACGCAATGTGAAGAAACATGCGGAACTTGTAAAGAATAATGTGGAACTGTTTCTTTTCTTAATGTCATGGGCTTCTTCGAGCGGCTGAGTAATTATTTGTCCAACGCTCGACAAACTGCTTGACCGGTGCATGTCTGGACTTGAGATGCTGAGCCCAAAACCCCAAACCCAAAACCCAAACCCCAAACCCCAAACCCAAAACCCAAAACCCAAAACCCTAACCCTAAACCCTAAACCCTAAACCCTAAACCCTAAACCCAAAACCGTAACCCTAAACCCTAACCCTAACCCTAAACCCTAACCCTAAACCCTAAACCCTAAAAAGCCCCCAAGGAGTCGACTTGGGCACCGCCGGCGCTGCCGTGGCCGCCTCTGATGCCATCGGCGGCCTCTGGGCGCGTTTAAGGGCTTTAGGTTTCTGTTCACTGTCCTTAAAAAGGGATGGTAAAAGGGCTTAGGGTTTAGGGGTTAGGGTTTAGGGGTACGATCATCCTAACTAAGGAGCTGCTGGTATAAGGGGGAACCTCGGGGTTTAGGGTGCCTGTGAACCTCCAAAGTCGTGCCTGCACCCAGAAGTCTTGAGATTCAGGAGTGCTACCCTGTATGCATTATATGGGGACCTATATGCCCGTGTAGCCTGTAACTATTTGGTTCCTTCCCCTCCACAATAAAGAAACAAAAAAACAAAAATCCCAAACCCTCAACCCTAAATCCTAAACCCTAACCCTAAACCCTAAACCCTTCACCCTAAACCCTAAATCCTTGAGCCCGCCGAGACCCTCCAACCCATTGCCTGCAGACACAACTCCAACGCCCCCAGTCGGCCCTGGAACCCCGGAGAGCGCTTGGGGATGCCTAAACCCTAAACCCTAAACCCTAAACCCTAAACCCCTAAACCCCTAAACCCCTAAACCCCTAAACCCCTAAACCTAAACCCTAAACCCCCAAACCCCTAAACCCCTAAACTCCTAAACCCCTAAACCCCTACACCCGTAAACCCTAAACGCCTAAACCCCTAAACCCCTAAACCCCTAAACCCCTAAACCCCTAAACCCCTAAACCCCTAAACCCCTAAACCCCTAACCCGGCACCCGGCCCCCCTGAGCAGCTGGCGCTTTGGCAGGGGGAGGGGCTGCCGGCTGGGCTGCCTTCGGCACCTGGCAAGGGCCGATTTGCTACCTAAACCCTAAACCCTAAAACCTAAACCCTAAACCCTTAACCCTAAACCCTAAACCCTAATGCGACTTTTGGTGGAGAAGGACCCCCTCCCACGTGCACCACCCGCCTTTAACCCTGCCTTTCACAAGGGGACATGTACCTACATGCCCACCAAAAAAGTGGGAAACGTACCTTAATTGTCGCAACCCTAAACCCTAAACCCTAAACCCTAAACCCTAAACCCTAAACCCTAAACCCTAAACCCTAAACCCCTAAACCCTAAACCCCAAACCGGGTTCCAAGGTCCTGTTTCCAGGTCATACTACAGCATACTCTAGGCAGACAACGGTTTGGGCCAGCCTCTGCTGGACTGCTGATGGAGTCGGGGTCTGTGCTGTTGAGTGCTGGCTCCACTTGGAGGTTCAAGGTACTTATGAACCAATTATAACTGTACTTTTTACTGTACTTATAACTGTACTTATAACCATAGTAGGGCACTTAAGGGGCTTAGAAGTGGGTTGTAAGTACAGTTATAGTTATAGTTGGTTCGTACTTAAGTACTATGAACCTCCAAGCACACCCATTACGTAGAGGTTCCCTTCCTCAGATTCTTGTTCTCTTTGGTGGGGTGGGTCCGTGGGGGTGCATCGTGCATGGGTGGTGGGTGCTGGGTAGGGGCGCCGGGGTCTCAGCACTAGACATCACCACGTGATTGCTACGCTGCTGCATGCGGCAAGCATCTAAACCCTCAACCCTAAACCCTAAACCCTAAACTAAACCCTACACCCTAAACATTAAACTCTGACCCTAAACCCTAAACCCTGAACCCCAAACTAAACGCAACAAGCAAGCATCGCTCCACTTCTGCGTGCAGACCCGGCGCAGCCACCCCAGGCACACCGCTGTCCGGCTGGCCGACCGTCTCTTCAGCAGCGCGCTTCTGGTTGGGCCTTAGAGATGCTCACCCACAGGGCATAACAATTCCTGTAAACCCGAAACCCTAAACCCTAAACCCTAAACCCGAAACCCTAAGCCCTAAACCCTAAGGGGTGCTTTTTAGGACTTAGGCGGGTGAGGGCTTCCCCGCCCTGAGGGCTGGGGAGGGAGCAAGGTGGGGTTTCTCGGGTGATAGGGTTCAGCGGTATACCGATGCTGAGGCTGTGGTGCTTCTGTGGGTTGTTCAAGGTTCCATGCCGTGCTCGTTGCCCGCGCCTGCCTCAGTGATCGGCCCCGTGCTAGGGTTATGGATCTAAAAACGCGCTGCGCGCGTTTCTCTTAGGTTCTGCGCACTGCTAGACATGATCGCGTTTCTTAAGAAAAACCACCGGATTTTCGAGTTTTTTCTTTCGTCACGGTTTCATGGAGAGAAAACCAAGAACCTGCTTGGGCTCGTGAACCCTTGCCGGTTACTGGCGAGTAGAAGACTATGTGTTTAGGCACGTTAATGGCTCTTTTCGCACGTTTCTTGGAATCGTGCTTCTTGTATTCTTGCGCAAAATGAGCGGCCATTTTGGCAGAGCGAGCGCAAGAGAGAATTAGCAATTCCGACCAATACTTACAGGAAATGTGTCACATATGAAACGTGTGCGATGTCGCATGTTTACTGGATTCGGGTATTCAATCTAAACTTCAGGGTTTAGGATGCAGGGTTGCAGCACCCCACTGTTCATTGTGGGTCCAAGCCAATCCTGGGGTCCCCCCCAGAAGGGGTTGCTCCTGAGGGCTTTTTCGACCTTCCCATGAGGAAAGTTTGGCTGCAAAAAAGCGTCATTGTGGGTCCACAAGCCTCCTGTTTTGTCAGGCTCACAATCCTGAGACCTACAAGCTTCTCATCTTCCTATCAACCCAGGGGTCAACCTAGAACCCCTGTACCCTAAACCCCTAAACCCACTAAGCCCTTAACCGAACGACAAACGTTCAAAAAGAAGCCAGGGCGCCCAATCCGAAAAAAAAAGAAAAGCGCGGGGGGCGGGGGGGGGGGGGGGGGGTAAACCCGAAAGCCTTCCGAAGCCCATGAAACCATCAAAAGCCCCAAAGCCCGGAACCCCAAACCCTTTGAGCCCTTCAGGGCTTAGAGGGGTTTGAGGGTTACAGGGCTTTGTAGGGTTTGGGGGTTTGGGGATCCCGGGTGTTCAATTTTCGGGTTTTTGGGGTTGACTATACCCCGAGCAAAAATGATAGTTTAGCTGTTTCTTAGGAATTACAGTGCCAAAAAAATTAACACTACTCCCAAGAATCCCTAAGTTGGGTCGGCTAAGTGCCCCACGTGATCCCCTGCTCCTTCACCATTGGGAGCTTGCCGAACGCCTCGGTGAATGTGGTGAGCTGCCCCGATTTCTTGGCCCCGCCTTGGGTCTCCGAGATCAAAAGAGTTTGTGTTCTTTTTGTTTGGGGGGAGCAGTGTATTGGTTTGAGGCTGGATAAGGGCAGGCGTCTCTTAGTTCAAGTCGCAAGACTCCCGCCCTACCACCCTTGCAGCCCACCGTGAAACAGCGCACACGCTCAAGCCTTCTTTTGTTCTGCGGGATGCGCAGGAAAACCGATCCACAGCTTGCCTTGTGCCAGCTGTGCTATGTCGACCGAAAACTTCCTTCCAGGAGGTGAGTGGGGCGGTGGCGGGAAGTCGAATGCGACCTAGCCTAGCACTCGAAATCTACCAGAAGCTGCTTGCACCTGCTTCGAGCAGTGCAACGGCTACGCGAGCCACAAGCTACAATCAACTACGCGAAAGAAGAACAACGAGACGCTTCATGTGCAAACCGCTACGCTGGCACAGTTATGCGTCTCTTAGTTCAAGTCGCAAGACTCCCGCCCTACCACCCTTGCAGCCCACCGTGAAACAGCGCACACGCTCAAGCCTTCTTTTGTTCTGCGGGATGCGCAGGAAAACCGATCCACAGCTTGCCTTGTGCCAGCTGTGCTATGTCGACCGAAAACTTCCTTCCCGACCGCAGGCAAACCTCATTTTCGGCCGACTCCTAAACCTAGCCCAGGATCACGAGCCACGCCAGTGGCAAGTGGGCCCCCCCCGCTTTCTGCCAGGACTCCTTTACGCGACCGCAGCCTGATGCCACAGTCTACTTGGGTTGTTCGCTGCACAAGGCCAGAGAAGGCAAACGCGATCACACGCAAGCACGCATCCCTGACTGACTAGCATGTGCAGCACTCCTACCTGTAGCAGACTTACCACGGATCTGCCCAGCGCAAGCCGACTCCTCGAGACTTGGCTCGACCTGCTTTGGGAGGCCCCCGCTTCCTGCGCGAGAGCTTGATTTCCGAGTCCAGCTGCATGGCCGCTTCCATCAAGCGCGGCATCACCCTGAAGCCAAGGTTCCCTGGCTCCACCTGCATGCGCTTGGCTGGGTCGAACGCTGTGAAGTCCTCGTTGGTAAGAGCGTCCGCTTCTGTGTTCTGCTCCCTTGGTACCCAGCCCAGGTTCAGAGTGCAGCCCAAGTCCTTGAGTTGCACCGAGAGTTCCATCAGCACAACACAAAGTGGAAAAGCTGTCGTCATGTGCTTGTCCACGACGAAACTGTTGCCCATATTATCGGTGAAGCCCGCCACTGTCGCAGTTGCTACTGCACCTTTCCACACAGCTCCGTGGCCAAACACGCACACTGCAACCAGGGTGGCCATAAGCTCGAGCGCGGCGATGGTCCGGTAGGGGTCGCCTTTGACGTAGGCCCAAGGCGCCGTCGTTCTGTCCAGCTTTACGGAGAACCAGCGTGCGTCCTTGGGGCCTACGCTGCCGAGACACTCCCAGCCTCCTATCACGATCTTGTCGCCTTGGGCCTTGGCGTCAACTCGGAATAACTCTCCTACCTGAGTCGGCAAAGGCCTGGGCGGGGTCATAGATGCGCAAACCACTTCATGCCGAATATGTTCAAGAATGAGCCGCACGCCCAGAGGGAGCTGGCTTTCGCCTGCGTCCTGTGCCGCGCACCACGCAAATATGGGACCCAGAAATGGCCGCACATGTGGCAAAGCTCCCGCAATGAAGGAGAATCTGCCCAACGCGGCCCGCATGTGCTGCACTTGCACCCGCCCTTCTCGCAGATGGTCGTCGATCCAGCGCACCAACCACCCAACTTTGGTGGGCCCAATGCCGGACTGGTAAGATACAACATCGACCTGATAGCCGATCCAGCTCAGCGAAGCCCCGCCTGCCACTTTCTTCCACGATAGCGGAACCTCCAGCAGCTCGAAGACATACAACCAGAACATCTGACGCCGCCAAAAATCTTTGCCAGTGGCTAACAACAACCCATCATCGGAGTACAATAAGTGATAGAGCGCGGATGCGACGTCCGACATGTAATGCGACAAACGAACGATGGCCGCTGCAACCCTGGCCCAGTGATACGCTGCCGACGCTAGTCCAAATGCCCCGACCGTGTGCATGTAGATGATGTCAGGATCATCTAAAGAAAACGCTTGATAAGCCCAGTCCTCCTCCCTGATGGGCACTAGCTTGTGCGCTCTGGAGACATCGTACTTCAAGCAGAAGCGGATTGTGGGATCCCGTGAACACTCTGCAACAAGCAACCGCAACAGTCCATCCAGGTCATCAATCCTCGGACAACGTATTTGATCCCGGACTCGGATCCGAGGGTTCACCTCGACGTTGTGTGTCGCATCATGTATGATGCGAACCTCCGATGTGCCCACCTCCTTCGGCACCGCGCCAAGGGCGGCAACTGCAAGCTTGTTCCCAAACTTGCGCTGCGCTTCAGACTTCGTCATCGACACGACCGTGCCTTTGTGGAGCTCTTGCACAATCTGTCTGCGAATGTCCTCCATGTTCTCTTCTGCCGACTTGTAGTTTGCGCACACCGTTGGCTCAAAATCACCTCCCGGCTCGGACAGCTTCCAGCGAGTCTTCGCCTCGAACACTGCAGGGACGCGAGGCAGCACTTCACCCACGCCCAAGCACGCACCAACGCTAGCCAGCTCGTTCAGAAAGGCGAAGTCCGGGTCGCCGGCTAGCTCCAACAATGCAGCCACCCTGCGAAAGTTTATTTCGGTCTGCCTGTCAGTTGCTTGACGGTCCGGGCACACTCCCTCAGCACGCAACACACCATCAAGCTCTGCCCGCGCTCGCTGCAGGGCGGCAGCCTCGAAGGGAGAACGCTGCCGCTTTCCCGCTGCCAGAGACCAGAAAAGTTTCAGCGCATCATTGCCCTGCTCGTCACTCTGCTTCAGCCAAGCCATGAAAGAGCGGCACACGCAGGTTCTGGCCTTGGCAAAAGCTTGTGACTGAGGAAACTGGCGCTGCTTGATTGGCCATCTGCCAGGAGAGCACAAGCCGCCTCCATCGTGAATAGGACGGGAACGGCCCTTGTACACTGCTTGGATGGGCAAGCCACGACCCCAGTAGCCTGCCACCACAAACTCTTGCTCAGGCTGCGCGGGGTGGTCTTGCCCAGACAACGACGCTTGCTGGCTCTCTACGCGGCAAGACTGCCCAACCCCACCATCGCAACATGGCTCCAAAGACCGGCCACCCACCTCCCCATCCGCAGGAGCCGGTCTTTGGTCGGACTCAGCCGGCTCTTCCACCGATGACGCCGGCGATTGCATGGATAGTCACTCTTTGCCTGCCGACGCCTCCTCCGCCGACTTCGCTCGCATAGCCGGACAAGCATGCATGGGATGCTTGCCAAGACAAAGCTGACAAACATGAGCCCGATCGCAAGGACCCCGACACTTCTCATGCGCGTTGTTGAACTTGAAGCAGATCTGCACGCCTTCCTCCGTCACCTTCTTCAAGTCCCCGACGAATTTAACCTTGCCTTTCCCTTTTCCTTTGCCCTTTCCGCCGCCGCGGCGCCCGCGACTGCGGGAGCGTTCTCGTCCCCCCCACACCGGGGGGGGCGGGGGGGGCATCATTGCACGCAAAGCGCTTGGCGTGACAAAATAGCGCTCCTTGATCACCATGTCAGCCATAGACTTCTCCAGGGCCGAAACCAACTTGCCACCGGCATTCAAAAGTTTCATGACGTTCTTGCGCAGCTGAAACTCGTACGCAATCACCAGATCAAACGCGGGCGAGGAAACAACGCCCCCTGCCGCATCCTTAGCGTGCAAGCCGAAGACAAAATCACCCAACAGGAAGTCCGCGTAGTTCTGGAAATGATAGGGAGCCACACCCTGCAAGGCCGTGAGGTGCGGATACCTCAAGGAGCAGAACACAAACGAATGCGCCACCAAGCGCAGCCGCGACCGAAGCTCCTCAGCATTGGACGGTAGAGGAACCTGAACGTGACCCTTCTTGACTTTGATGGTGCCAGTGCTTCGGTCAATGGTGGCCGCCACGTCCTCCTGCGCTGCATCCTCCTTGGACGCGTATTCCTTAAGGGACAGATATTGATATTCCCCGTGGTCGATCATGTCGAAATGCTGCTCTAGTGTAGCAGTAGCCGGCATGACTTTGTCTGGTAAGGCGTAAAAGGCAGCCTCAAAGCGCTCTCGCAGTTGCGCCACCTCTGTGCGCGGCACAACCTTGGGCAGACCCCCGATGACGGCCTCTGCCTCCGCTTTGTTGCGGGCTTCCACGCGAACCCGAGCCGACTCCCAGGCATCCACCACTGCTGCAGTCTCGACATCGTTGCCCGCAGTGTCTGGGTCCAAAGCAAGCGTTTTGACGCAAAACTCGCGAAGCCCTTTGCGGTCGTCGGCCAAAGCGGCCAGGCGACTCACTGTCTTGACTTTCTTGGCTGCAAACATCGCTTGAACTTTCAGCGCAACCTCTTTGCACTGAAGAAGGCCGGCGAGATCCGGGTCCAGCTGCATCACTAGCTTCTCTTGCTGCTCCTCTGTGTCCATCTCGGCCGGCATAGCAAACGCAAAGAAACGCAACCCAAACACGCAAACAACCCAAACAGATCGCCACAAAGGCGGGGGGGGCGCACCTACAAGCAAGCACTGTGGCCAGAAACAAGCAAGACGTGACGCGGGCACCCAAACGCAAACTGTCCTGACCTTCCTACCTCTGCGCACAGCAAACCTTGGGCCATGCGCCTGGTCCTCCTGACTCAAACTTGTGATCGGGGGGGGCCAAGGATCACAAGCTCACGACGCCAGCACTCGCAAACGAGCACTGCCTCGCCTCCATCCTGCACTACCTTAGCGGAATGCGGCGGCTTCACTGCCGCTCAGATCCTGACTCAGAAGACGAAGAAGAAGAACTGTCGATCTCATCGGAACTGACAGACCCCACAACCTCGTTGGCGACTGGGAAGCAATCCTTGCAGCAGCGAGTGTACTGGGAGCCATCTGGACGCCGCTCTCCGAAGGCCAGGAACTTGTGGTAGTGTACACCAGGGATCCGATGGCATTCCCCGCCTTTGTGGAGAGTCCGGCGCTCTTCACGACCCACCAAGCTGACAAAGAACTGACCCAGATGACCATTAGGCAACTCCACATCGTCAGTGTCCATGCCCACACCGCCGTCGGCTGGAAGTGAGAATCCAGAAGCCTCGCTGGCCGTGTCCTCCTCATCCTCAGTTTCAGACGCCGCACCCGAGGCTGTGCTGGAAAACACACGCAAGCGCTCCAACTGCTGCTCGATGGCAGACGCCTCATAGCCAAGATCTTGCAAGCGCTCCACCACTTTCGCAAGCACACTGCCCTCATCCAGAAAGTCGGGGCCAGAGAAGCCACGACGTACGGCGCTCGCGATCTTAGCTTGCGCCCGCTCCACGTTGCCACGAATGGAACGCACGTAAGCCTCGTCAATGGACATTTGCCAGCGACCCAGCTGCTTGCTAACCAGCTCAGCAATTTCACAACATGCCGCCCACGTGCGCATGGTGGCACGTTCTGAGTGCTCGGTCCACAAAGTGCCCAGGCCATTCAGCATCAGTCCCATGACGTCCGGCGAAGCAGCTTGTAGATGCTGAAAGAGGGCTTGAGACATCGCAGCAGCGTGACAATAACGAGCCATCTTGCCTGACAAGCCGTTCAGATCCGCCGCCGGGCGCACCAAGAAGAAGTCCCGGTGCTCCACTTTGGCCTCGCTGCTCATCTGCTGCCAAAGCTTCCAACCCACAGACAGCCAAGAAGACTCCGCTAGCCAAGCTCTCACAGAAACAAAGGTGTAGAGCACTGTGACTTTCTTGCCTGGCCCAGTCGTCTTGGTACGCTCCAAGCGAGCGCGAAGTCCACGGCCGTCCAGCGTCAAGGACTGCGCTGGCATACCTTCTGTGTCGGAATAACGCAAACAACCCCACAGCTTAACAAGCCTAAACCAGGCAAAAACCCCGAACATAACGCGGCGCTTGTTCGGAGACAACCAAACGCTCCATGGAGCAGACCTGAGCAACTAGCAGCTGATTGGCCGTCCTACGTTCACGCAGATCCCGATTGCCAAGCACCAAAGCGAGCTCTTCCATCACATTCCGGATAGCAGCATGCTGACTTACGCGCGACGCCAAAGGCACCTCCCCTGCCGCTTCCATGAAAATCAGAGTCTTCAAGCAGCTGGCCGGAACTGTCCTTCCACATGGCTCGGCTGCCCGCGATTGCAAGTAAGCCGCGAATTGCGACGCCGATGGCCAAGAAACAGAAAAGGCATTCCAGACCCACATTGCCATCCTCTGCCAGGTCTTGACGTGCTTCCGCAACGTGGAGGCCCTGCGACCTTTCCCCAGCCGCGGTACCACTTCACCAAGAGACACATCCTGCGCGGCAGGCAGGCCTGCCTGCTGAACTAATCTCGCAAGCTCCCGAACCCAGCGCTGACGAGCACTGTCTTCACGCCCTCGACGACCAGGCTCCGGACCGCCAGAACGGCGATGACGAGTTTTCCATGAGACCGCTGCGGCAGTCGAGGGGCCGTGTAAAGAAGATGCAAGATGAACCGCCGAATCCCGTGCTAGCTCGTGCTCCTGCAGAGGGTTCGGACGCTCCACTCGGCGGCGCTTCAAGGCTACGCTAGTCCACAATATGCTCTGCCAAAAACTCTTCGCACACGACCATGGGCCACAAGCCAGAGTCGCTGCAGCTTTCACCAGTTCCGCGAATTCCGCCAAGACTGCACGCTCCACAGAGCCATCTCCCTGGCGCTGAAGGATACGCCCGAGCTCCGCATTATCCAAATCAGACAAGGTTGCCAGACGAGAGACGCTCCAAGATTGCGCGACGCTAACGACCAAACTGGAGCGCAGGCCCAAGTCTGCCACCAGATCGCTGGATTCCATAGCAAAAGTCGAATGCGACCTAGCCTAGCACTCGAAATCTATCAGAAGCTGCTTGCACCTGCTTCGAGCAGTGCAACGGCTACGCGAGCCACAAGCTACAATCAACTACGCGAAAGAAGAACAACGAGACGCTTCATGTGCAAACCGCTACGCTGGCACAGTTATGCGTCCAAACAAACAGATCCGCTAATTCAGAGAGCTGACCTCACACGGCTCTTGATGCTTGCTCGTCGGGCTTGCGCAGCTCGTGCAAGCGCTTTGAACCAGTGGGCTCCGACGGGTCTAGGACTAAGTGTTTCAGGGCTCCAGGGCTTACAGTGAACCCCAAAAAGTTGGAACATCCTTCTCCCATACCCCAGAAGGCATACTAAAGTGAATCCCAGCTCTGATTAAACCCTAAACCCTAAACCCTAAACCCTAAAACCCAAAACCCGAATCATGTTCGAGCTTTCTGCAGTTTCCTGTTCGGATTTCAGGCTTTCAGGGGCGTAGGAGACTTGGCAGGGTGCAGGGCTGACAAAACGCAAACACCCTACACCCTACACCCTACACCCTACACCCTACACCCTACACCCTACACCCTAAACCCTAAACCCTAAACCCCAAACCCCAAACCCTAAGGCCGCAGGAACGTGGCAGTGCCGGAAATTCCCGCCTCCTCCTCGAACATCTTCTTCACCTGTTCAGAGGTGAGGGCTGATCTGGGTCAGGAACTCTTTGCCCTAAACCCCCTATAGATTTAGGGTTTAGGGTTTAGGGTTTAGGGTTTAGGGTTCCTAAACCCTAAAAACCCTCTTATTCCGGCATCTTCCTGAGTTCTAGTCTAGGATACCGAAGAAAGCTTGAGTCCCCCTCCCTTGAATCCTGCAGTACTAGGCTCTACATGCGTTCTACACCGCAAACGTCCCAAAGCAAAGGCTGAAGAGAGGGCTGAAACAATGGCTTGTTAATTTTAGGGTTTAGGGTTTAGGGTTTAGGGTTTAGGGTTTAGGGTTTAGGGTTTAGGAACAAGCCTTGTGAACCCCAGCGCATCCTGAAGGCATGTTTAGCCTTTCACAGCACCTCCGGTGCCGGATTCGAACGACGTGAAAGAGCCCACCTTCCCAAGTTCTTCAAATTGTTTAGGGTTTAGGGTTTAGGGTTTAGGGTTTAGGGTTTAGGGTTTAGGGGAAGCCAGTAGACGTGGCTATAGTCACAGTGACCTGCCAGGAAAGCCTTAGAGAGAGGGAACTCGGATGTGCAGCAGCCGAAAAGTTGCCCCTTGCAGGGTCTAGGGTTTAGGGTTTAGGGTTTAGGGTTTAGGGTTACCCCGATCAACGTCGTCCAAATTGAATCAGGGCCTCTTGAACAGATGTGCTAGACCCCGGAGTATACCCTCAACAAATAAACAAGGGCCTCTTTGACCCACGAAGGGAACATGAGCTACACATTCTAGGGGTTTAGGGTTTAGGGTTTAGGATTAGGGTTTAGGTTTCCCTAAACCCTAACCCCCCATAACCCCTAAACCCTAAACCCTAAACCACCTGAGACCTTGCTCCCACCATCCGATGCTAAGCCCTGCAAGAGCCAAACCAGCCCTCAGACCCCGAATGGATGCACCTTGTCGTTGCTGAGGGGATGAAGAAGCTCCTGAAGGCTAGGGTTTAGGGTTCAGGGTTCAGGGTTTGGGGTTTAGGGTGTAGGGTTTAGGGTTTAGGGTTGAGGGTTGAGGGTTGAGGGTTGAGGGTTGAGAGTTGAGAGTTGCGGGTTGAGGGTTTAAGGTTTATTGTTGAGGGTTGAGGGTTTCCCTCACGGGGTGACTCCATTGTCTCGCACACCGAGATATTTAGCGGCCCTCTTAACCCAGCACCAGGGGGCCCCGAGTAGCACGGGTGGTTAGCGTTTAGGGTTTAGGGTTTCCATCCCTGTGTAGCCCTAAACCCTAAACCCTAAACCCTAAACCCCCTAAAGGTAACAACCCCCCCCCCCCCCCCCCCTGCGTGGGTTTGTTGCTGGGAAGAATGTCGGGAACTTATAAGCTCCTGCAGTCGATGTCGATGCGGTTTAGGGTTTAGGGTTTAGGGTTTAGGGTTTAGGGTTTAGGGTTTAGGGTTTAGGGTTTAGGGTTTAGACTAAATTCTTGTGGTCGAAGGCATCGTATCAGAGAGGGCATGGGTGGTGGGTGCTCACATCACCTGAGGGTATAACGATGCCACCAACAACATCAACAAGCATGAGGCGCGAAATTCTCTCATGGCCGAGTCTCCTGGCAAGGCATGATTCAGCATTTCATGCGCAAGGAGCTGTCGACGCCAAGATTCGCTTTTTGGAGCATGACAAGGGTAAACCTATGACCCCCATTCAGCCCGGTCCTGATGAAGCGCTACAAACCTGGAGCCCTGCAAGCCATAAAACACCCAGGTCAACCGTTGAAAGAACCCTTATCCCTAAACCTAAACCCTGTAGTAGCCTCTCGCAGATTCAGCTAAGAAGTGCGGGGCCTCCCTACAGTCATCTTAGTGGGTTTAGGGTTTGGGGTTTAGGGTTTAGGATTTAGGGTTTAGGGTATAGGGTATACGGTTTAGGGTTTAGGGTTTAGGGTTCTGAGGCTCTGGCTCCATACTGCGGATGCTGCGTGATGAGCCAGCCGCTCCGGAGGAGCTTGATCCTGCCCTGAAGACAGAGAAGGGTTTAGGGTTTAGGGTTTAGGTGTAGAGGGTGTATAGGGTTATAGGGTTTTAGGGTTTTCGCACACCATTTAATAGTCACTATCACAGGTTCGGTTTGGGGTTAGGCTGTTTGGTTGAATCTTATAACTTTTGAGCAACGTGCCAATCTCGTGAACTGATGGTGGGAAAAGTGCCCAGCATGCGCCTGCATGTTTCTGCAGGGCCTATGTTTTCGACGGCGCCGCGCGCATGAATTGCGGAATGTGCACCATTCCTCACAGCAACCTTGCACCCTTAAACCCTTAACTCTGAACCTTAGACCCCCTAACCCTAAACCCTTAAACCCTAAACCCTTAACTCTGAACCCTAGACCCTAAACCTTAAGCGGTGCAACAGTTTCACGAGTTTCGCGTCAGGAATTTTGCGGTCTGGGCTGATCAGTTCGTTTGGTTTTGGGGTTTAGGGTACATGAAACAAGGTGAAATATGCTTGGAATGAACGAGATGGGTGAGGGGCTTAAAGATGCTACAGTGCTGTCTCAATCGTAAGCCCAAGAACACCCTCTCTACCATTCAACAAAAGGTCAATATATCCAACAAGTCAAGGAAGCCAACCCTTGATAGGGGTATATGGGTACTTCCGAAAACAGGGGTCCCCCTAATATACCCGAAAACACGACGATCCTTATGATAGGAACCCCGAAGAGGGTACCCCCATGTTCGCAAGCCCCCATATCTAAGGGTAGTTACATGGTCCCTTAGTATGGGCCCTTAAAAGGGGACCCCTTCTATACCCCTTGTATACCCTAACCCTAAACCTTAACCCCTAAACCCTAAACCCTAAACCCTAAACCCTAAACCCTAAACCCTAAACCCTATCCAGCCCAAGGGCCCATACTTCGGAGCCCATTGAAGAGTGTAAGGGACCATATTAAGAGGCCCATGAACCTACCCAAAGACCATATCATGGCCAACTCCAAGCAAAGAAGGTTTAGGGATTAGGGTTTAGGGTTTAGGGTTTCGGGTTTGGGGTTTTAGGTTCGGGTTTAGGGGTTAGGGTTTTAGGGTTTCGGGTTTGGGGTTTTGGGTTCGGGGCTTGGGGCTTGGGGTTTTAGGGATTAGGGTTTCGGGTTTGGGGTAGTTTGGGTTTCGGGTTTAGGCACGCATCCCGGTTCGAAGTCGGTGAAGTGTGGCCCTGAGCCTCAACGCCCGGAGGAAAACCCGTTGAGACCCGTAAACCCCTAACCCCCCCAGAAAAGCCTAAACAGTAAAAACGTAATTATTATCAATTAACCCCTAAACCCTAAACAATTCTCGTTACTTGAACCCTCGGCCCTAAACCATATTTGCTAATTCCCTAAACCAGAAATGCAAAACCTCCCTGAACCACATTTGTGTTCATAACCCTAAACCCCAAACCCTAAACCCCACCCCCCTAAATTTACCCTAAACCCCAAGCCTTACACCCCAAACCGCAAACCCTAAACCCTAAACCCCAAACCGCCAACCCTAAACCCTAAACCCCAAACCGCCAACCCTAAACCCCAAACCCTAAACCCTAAACCCCAAACCCTAAACCCTAAACCCCAAACCCTAAACCCCAAACCCCAAACCCTAAACCCCAACAAAAGCCCCCCCAAAACAGCGCGGTCGCCTGGCGCATCTTCGGATGCCTCACGAAGGAGCCCTCGGGCAGCATCACCCACGGCATCTGGGCATCGGGGGGCTTCTAAGGGCTGGGGTTTAGGGTTTAGGGTTTAGGGTTTAGGGTTTAGGGTTTAGGGTTTAGGGTTTAGGGTTTAGGGTTTAGGGTTTAGGGTTTAGGGTTTAGGGTTTAGGGTTTAGGGTTTAGGTTGGGGTTTGGGGTTTAGGGTTAAGGGTTTAGGGTTTAGGGTTTAGCTGTCGATGTGCTTTCCATACTCGCCATGTTCCTTCTGGTTCTGCTTGTCCAACATCTCGCAACGAACGTGTCATACCATCGATTTCTTGGGGGCAAGTTTGTCCAACACATGCCGATGCGTTGGGATGCAGTGCTCTTCGTCCTTGTCGCTTGTGAGAAGGGGCGCCAAAAGCATGTACTGCTGCTTTGCAGCATTGCTCCTGAAGAATCCCGGAGCCCTTCAAGCAGCGGATCGTTGGGAAGGAGGCCGGCCGCCACTGCTAAATTTCAATATTCACCGAAATTAAGGAAATGAAGAGAAACTAGCTGAAATTAAGGATTCTGCTTTGGGAGACTATTCCAAAAAACAATGAAACCGGCATCTGTCGAACTGCTTTGAAACAACAAAGTAAACCCAACGCAACACGATAAACTTAGCATGTCGACATGTTCCTTGGGGCTTGGGGGAGGGGGGGAACCAAGAGCAAGGATGGCTGTTTCCCCTCATCGTCCATCTGTACGTCTAGCTGAAGCTAAGGAGGGAGGGCAGGGAGGGAGGAAGAGATGGAAGGAGGGAGGGGAGGGAGGGAGGGATGGAAGGAGATAGATAGAAACAGAGAGAGTCAGACGTCAGAGAGAAAGGAGAGAGAGAGAGAGAGAGAGAAAGAAAGAAAGAAAGAAAGAAATAAAGAAAGAAAGAGAGAACGAAAGAACAATCAAAAGAAAGAAACGAAAGAAAGAAAGAAAGAAAGGAAGAAAGCAAGAAGGAAACAGACAGAGAGATAGAGAGAGAGCAGCCCAATATGTCCACACTTGTCAGTCAGCACTGATAGAGTCGGGTCGTCGCCAGAGTCGAAACACTGACTCTCTGAGTCACTGAGTAAACTGAGCAAGCCCAGCCCCTAACCCTCCTAAGCATGACTGCCCTACACCCCCACTCACCCTCCCGCACTCCACCCCAGCCAACGACCGACCCCCTGCCACCCCCACCACCCCACCACCCCCGCGCCCCGCGCAGCGGAGAAAAAGAGTTGTGGGTTCAAAGGGCAACCAGTGGGGGGGGGGGGTGGGGGCGGAAGGGGGAGAGGGGGAATAACAGAGAGGCCAGCCGATTGGGGGCCGAGACCTGCCTGCGTGATTCCTTAATTTCAGCTCCGGTTTTTTCAATAAAAAATGAAACTGAAATTAAGAACTGGGTTACATGGCCACAATTCCTGACACCAGCTGCAAAATCCTTAATTTCAGCTCCGTTTTTTAATAAAAAAACGGAACTGAAATTAAGGAATTTTGTTTCCTGAGTTTCAGCGGTCCAAGTGGTGATTCCTTAATTTCAGCTCCGTTTTTTTTTTTTATAAAAAAATGAAACTGAAATTAAGAACTGGGTTACATGGCCACAATTCCTGATCCAAGCTGCAAAATCCTTAATTTCAGCTCCATTTTTTTATAAAAAAACGGAACTGAAATTAAGGATTTTTGGCAGTCGCAAAAAACCTCAAAAATCCATGAATTCCATGATGTTTGGGCCGAAATTCGGCGTGCCGCAAAAAATCAGCATGCCGCATTCTGAGTAAAAAACCCAGGTTTTTCCTGGAAATCAGATGAAACACGGCTTGCCAAAAATCCTTAATTTCAGTTCCGTTTTTTTATAAAAAAAATGGAGCTGAAATTAAGGATTTTGCAGCTTGGACCAGGAATTGTGGCCATGTAACCCAGTTCTTAATTTCAGTTTCATTTTTTTATAAAAAAACGGAGCTGAAATTAAGGAATCACAGCCGTGGAAATTCGGAGTTGCTGCCACGGGGTGCGGGGTGGGGGGGGGAGGGGGGGGGGGGAGGAGGGGGGGGGAGGAGGGGGGTGGGCGCAGGGAGGGGTGAGGGTGGGGGGGGGGGGGGGGGGGGGGGGGGGGGGGGGGGGGGGGGGGGGGGGGGGGGGGGGGGGGGGGGCCTTAATTTCAGCTCCGTTTTTTTATTAAAAAATGGAGCTGAAATTAAAGGACTTTGCAGCTGGTGCCAGGAATTGTGGCCATGTATCCCAGTTCTTAATTTCAGTTTAATTTTTTCATAAAAAAACGGAGCTGAAATTAAGGATTTTGCAGCTGGTGTCAGGAATTGTGGCCATGTAACCCAGTTCTTAATTTCAGTTTCTTTTTTTATTAATAAAAAAACCGGAGCTGAAATTAAGGAATCAGGCAGGTCTCGGCCCCCAATCGGCAAATTTTTCTCCGCTGCGCGGGGCTGGCCTCTGTTATTCCCTCTCTCCCCCTTCCGACCCCCCCACTGGTTGCCCTTTGCACCCACAATTATTTCCTCCGCTGCGCGGGGGGCTGGCC
Organism: Symbiodinium natans; assembly: GCA_905221605.1. Taxonomy (NCBI): domain Eukaryota; class Dinophyceae; order Suessiales; family Symbiodiniaceae; genus Symbiodinium; species Symbiodinium natans. Next base: position 353,926 of record CAJNDS010000735.1, on the reverse strand, counting down.
TCTCTGTTATTCCCTCTCTCCCCCTTCCGCCCCCACCCCCCCCCCCACTGGTTGCCCTTGAACCCACAACTTTTTCTTCTCCGCTGCGCGGGGCGCGGGGGTGGTGGGGTGGTGGGGGTGGCAGGGGGGCGGTCGTTGGCTGGGGTGGAGTGCGGGAGGGTGAGTGGGGGTGTAGGGCAGTCATGCTTAGGAGGGTTAGGGGCTGGGCTTGCTCAGTTTACTCAGTGACTCAGAGAGTCAGTGTTTCGACTCTGGCGACGACCCGACTCTATCAGTGCTGACAAGTGTGGACATATTGGGCTGCTCTCTCTCCATCTCTCTATCTGTTTCCTTATTGCTTTCTTTCTTCTTTTCTTTATTTATCTTTTCTTTCGTTCGTTCCTTCTTTTGTTCGTTCTTTCGTTTTTAGATATGGTACCGATGCCGAAGACTCCTTGAAACAGCGCTGCTTAATGGTAGGCTCAGGCACTCGAGCCAGCTTTTCACAGCTGCAATCATTGACATCAATCTAAAATCTGATCTCTCTCTGCAACGACGAACTGAAATCAGCCCACCTGAAAAAACCTTAATCTCAGCCCGTTTTTTTCTTGCAGTGAATTTAGAAATTTAGCAGCCGCCACTGGGAGGTCTGAGGTCCATTTGGGGTGCTCTGCAGCAAGGGTTGTCAGCACATGGCTGAGGGTTAAAGTAAGCTGTGTTATGTACCTCCAACCGGTGAACTATACTTAACGGAGCTACACGTCCCGTTTAAGGGCATATGGGCTAATTACTCGAGATATGGTTTGGGTTTAGTGCCGATGCTGGTGTGATTCCAGATTGCAGGGTTTCTGATCCCCGGCCTAGGGTTTACCCAACGAATGCAGATTCGTTTACATAGTACCATACCGAAGCTGAACACAAATTAAAATTGACCCCCTAGCCTACGGTAATATAGGGGCCTTATGTTGTCCTCTTTTTTTATAAGGGTTGGGGGGGGGGGGGGGTATTCGAGTATAATGACATAGGGACCACAAGGGATTGTTACTAGCAATTATTCCGACCCCCTATAGAGTAGGCTGTTCAACCCTAAACCCTAAACCCTAAACCCTAAACCCTAAACCCTAAACCCTCAACCTAAACCCTCAACCCTCAACCCTAAACCCTAAGCCCACGCCCGCCTCCAGCAGCGTGGCCCCTGCAAGGTCTCCTTCCTGGAGGACCCTGGCGACCAGGAGGTTTTGGAGCACTTGCGGGGGCTCACAGGGTTGTAAGGCCTCAGGGTGACTTGCATATGTATACCATATATATATATACATACATATATATATATATATACATGTATGTATGTATGTATGTATGTATGTATGTCTGTATGTATGTATGTATATGGATGTATACATACATATATATATATATATATATACATACATATGTGCAGACATATACACATGTAGAACACAAACTTGCATACAGAGAGATTGCATGTACACAGAGACACAATAAAGTGAACACACATCTTCACCTAAGACGTATCGTAAAGCTTGCATCTTGTAGATCTCCACAGCCGAACGCACCTACAACTTTGGGCACTGGAGATCTTGAGCCAAAGCCATAGTTGGAGGTTCATGGGTAGATATAAGTAGGGCCATTAGTATCGTATCTATACTTGAAAACCCTAATTTCGGGCACTTATAACTTAGACCCTTACTAATAACGACCCATGAACCTCAAAGCATATCCAGTGAGTGGGGCCAGGTTACCCTAAACCCTAAACCCTACACCCTACACCCTAAACCCTTAACCCTAAGCCCCAAGCCCTAAACCCTATGAATGACAACTCCACGAGGGGAGTTCCTGGCGGGCAGCTTTCAGACATAGCCGCATGCAACGGCGCTAGAGGCTTCATTGCACGTCATACATCCTGGCCCAAAACTCTTCAGAAGGGTATCGGAGGGGGGGAAAGCTATCACCATAAACTCTTTAGGGTACAGCGGGGGGGAGAACGCTATCACCTTAAACTGCTCTAGGGTTCGGGGATGGGGCCCATGGCAAGTCCTGGAAGCCTGAGAAACGCTCTGAGCCCTGTGCTTATTGAAGCCTAGAAGCCCTAACCCCACGCCAGCCTTGCACCCTGATCTCTGACACAAATGGGGTATACGATATTAGGGGGGTACCTTATTGGGGTCCTTACAAGAAGGGAATCCTACTATTTGGGGTTTTATATTTGGGGTCCCTTATCTGCAGAAACCCCTAAATTTCAGGCCGGGAGCACCCGATGATCTGCCCCTCATCCAAGCTCTTCCGATCCAGGACCAGCGCGATCGGGGACTTGCAACAAGGGCCGGGAGGGAAGGGCTCAGGGCTCAGGGCTCAGGGCTCAGGGCTCAGGGTTTAGGGTTTAGGGTTCAGGTCTTAGGGTTTCAAGGGCTAAGGGCATGGTTTTCGGGGTTTAGGTTAGGTATTTTATGATCTGGAATGTCATGAGAGGCAGTGTTCGCGTTACGATGCCTTGGCTCCCGTACATGTTCGGTGCCCCTCCCTCCACCCCCCCCCCCCGTCCCAGATTGAGGGCTTGGAAATGAAAATCTCAGCCCCAGCTTTGGGCATCTCCCAAATCAGGGGCACTCCTACTTATAGGAACCCTCCCTAAAAAGGGTATGTACACCTCTTTCGGAATCTACACCAAGAGTAACCCTTTTTGGTTCAAACGGGCTTATAAGGGCCCTTTAAACCCTCACAAAAGAAGAAATGAGGCCCTACTCTGGGTCCTAGTTGCCCTAAACCCTAAACCCTAAACCCTAAACCCTAAACCCTAAACCCTAAACCCCAAACCCCAAACCCCAAACCCTAAACCCAACCCTAAACCGTTTACCCTAAAGAAAGGGACTAAGGGCCTCGTCTGCGACCTAGGAAAAACCCATTTTGGCTTTGCACACAACAGGCAAGCCACAGCTGCCGTTCTCGAGGTTCACCACAAAAGTAAATACTGAGGAGGATGAGGGTTTAGGGTTTAGGGTTTAGGGTTTGGGGTTTAGGGTTTAGGGTTTAGGGTTTAGGGTTTAGGGTTTCGGGTTTGGGGTTTGGGGATTGGGGTTTGGGGTTTGCGGTTTGGGGTTTAGGACGCGCCATCAACCCCTCGTGTAAGATAGCAGTTCGCTGAATCTGGGCCTAAACCCTTATCCCTAAACCGAACCTTGACACCCCGAAGCCAACCCTAAAACCAACTGAGTGCTGACTCCCGATTCTGCAACCCCCCAGGCGCCCATAAACACAGCAAAGCTGGTAGAGACGAACTTGGTAACGCCAGCCAACTACACTCTACTCTTCCCAAAGTTCTTCCCACAACTAAGTTGCCCAGTAATCTAGGATTAAGCAGGCTGCCCTTTTTTGCTTCCGGCGTTTACAAGGGAACCTATCCCGCCTAAACCCCCCAAAAAGGGAATAAGGTACGACTGGGCTCCGAGGAAAGGACCCATATTAATGTAGGGGCCTGAATAATCAGAATAAGGTTTTGGGCGTTATTGTAGTATAATCATAAAGGGGCCCTAAGGGAATACTATTGGTAATTCTTCCGACCCCTATAGTTACCCCCTTTTAAGGGCCGTGTCTCTCTCCTCAACTCCCTTGTATCTGGGCCTGCGTGATGAAGGCCAGGCGGTCCTTCGTGAAGGTATTCACCTGGCATGCGATGCCCCCTATCCCGAGCTCTAAGATTCCCAAAGATCTAAACGAACTGCCCGCCACTCTTCCCAAAGTACCTAGTAAGAGGTCCAGACCCTCAACCCCCAAACTTTAAACCCTCAACCCTAAACCCTAAACCCTGCACCCGAAAACCCTAAACCCTAAACCCGGGCCACCAGAACCCTCACACCCCGAAACCCAACCCAAATCAAGCGAGTGCTGACTCCCGATTCCTAGACCCGAGAGTAATCTAGGAATAAAAGGGTTTAGGATTTAGGGTTTCGGGTTTAGGTCGAAGGGGTTTTATAAGGGAACCTCAACCCTAACAAGGAGTAAGGGCCTACTCTGGGCCCTAGATTCAGTTCAGGGGTTTGGGGGCGGGGGGGGGGGAGAGGGGGGGTTGTTTAGGGTTTGGATTCTGGTTGTGACGTCCGAAGCTTCCGCTGTCTCGCTTGCAAGAGCCTGCAAGTGTTCCTGTGCATGCGGTCAGCCAAGACCCTGCCCTATAAATCCTAAACCCTGAACCCTTAAGCCCTTAAACCCTTCAACCCAAACCCCTAAACCCCCTAACCCCTACACCCCCTAAACCCTGAAACCCCAAACCCTTAAAACCCTTGAACCCAAACCACTAAACCCCTAAACCCCTAAAAACTAAAACCCTAAACCCCTAAACCCCTAAACCCTAAAACCCCTAAACCCGAAAACCCCAAAACCCCAAAACCCCTAAAACCCCAAAACCCCAAAACCCCAAAACCCCTAAACCCTTAAACCCCTAAACCCGTAAACTCCTAAACCCCTAAACCCCTAAACCCCCAAACCCCTAAAACCCTAAACCCTCCACTGGCTTCCAGCATCGCGATCTTTTGCGGGTGCGCCGAGGTTCTCGCGAACTCAGGCTCAAGCTCCCGGAAACTCCCAGAATTCGACGTGCTGCTAAAGGTTAGGGTTTAGGGTTTAGGGTTTCGGGTTTAGGGTTTAGGGTTTAGCGGTTTCGGGGTGGAGGGCTTAGGGGTTGATGCTTGGGGAATCCAAAACCCTACCCGGACCCTGAATTGTAGTTTGCTTAAAGGTACCGAACTGTCGTGAAACAACCATACACTTGGGTATCCCCCCAAAAAAAACAAAAAAAGACTGCTGTTGAAGATTCACAGGGATGATAGGGTTTCTAGGGCTATAGTGCTTAGGGCTGAGGGTTTCCGATGTCCGTGTGTTGATATTTATAGGGTTGCCGGAAAGCCTTCGAGTGAAACCTGCATGCTGCTTTGAACATTGACGCCTACTACGCGACTGCAGCGGGGAGAGTGTCAAATGACTCTTTCACCTCTCTACGAAGTTGCTTCGTAGGAATAAACCCTAAACCCTAAACCCTAAACCCTAAACCCTAAACCCTAAACCCTAAACCCTAAACACACAATAATGCCCAAGTATCCAAAAGACTGGAGCTTCGGGGTCTTCAGATTTAAGGGCTCAGGGCCCCCATGACATGCTGTCGGTGAGGTAGCGGATTTACTCACGTTGGAGATTAGTAGGGCAAACAGCCCGCTTCGAAGAGGGCTAAACCCTAAACCCTAAACCCTAAACCCTAAACCCTAAACCCTAAACCCTAAACCCTAAACCCTAAACCGTACAGCAACCAACACTTTTGTGTGTCGTCCGGAGATGAGGACGTTAAGTCCCACAAATGCCCCCCCAAACGCAAGCTACGTAGGGCACTGGGGAAGTAGCTATCCTCTATGATCCCAGAAAGGGTGCCATATCGGAATATGAGGTACCCAATTCCTGCAAACCCTAAACCCTGAACCCTGAACCCTGAACCCTAAACCCTAAACCCTAAACCCCAAGGGCCAGGCTGAAGCTGGAGTCCCTGCTGCACTCAGCAGACAGTTACAACCGACTTCTGGCTGCGAAAATCTCGTGGGCTTGGAGTGTAGTTCAGTAAGTCTTCTGATAGAACGGAACCCTAAACTCAAACCCTGAACCCTAAACCCCAAACCCTAAACCCTAAACCCTTTCTAGCAGTCCAGGGGCCAAGATGTCAACGATTCCTCTCGTGACTTGGGAATTTTTGGCGCGCAACACAACTTGGATGTTCAGGGTTTAGGGTTTAGGGTATAAGGGACAGGCGCAAAGGCACGCCCAAAAATGCACGAAGCAGCAGCAACAGATTCGGCGAATGGTAGCTGTATAAAGCAAAACATGTGTATGTATAAATGCATGTATATGTTTACTTGTTTCATGTATATACCTGTATCACAATGAATGCTGAACCAAGGGTCGAAGGCTTCATACATAGGCGGTAGTAGCTGGAAGAACCCAAACCATGCATGGCCCGCTAAAGCCCGAACCTCTCAGCCCTACTTTGGAATAGACCCTGGAAAAGTATATACTTTTAGATAGAAGTAGCCATAGTAGGAACCCAGAACCCCCTCCAACAAAAAACAAAAAGAAAAGATATTATTATTAAGGTATAGTACTCCCAAAAACCCAGTCCAAGGCCTCCACCCGAAACCGTAAACCTCAGGGAGTTCCGCCCAGACCTCCTTGTGCCCGTCATCCCGGCCTCGCAAGAGAATAGCCCAAAAACCTTGTGCCTCAATCAGTGGGCGTAATGCTGTCCCTAAACCCTAAACCCTAAACCCTAAACCCTAAACCCTAAACCCTAAACCCTTTTCAGCCCTGAACCCATAAAAGGCAAAGGGATACACGAGTGCAACACCTCAAACCCAAGATTCCGCTCATCTCGCCTCCCGATGCTGCACCTGATGGCTCATGGCTTTGTTTTGATTCCTTGACGTTGCAGACTAGGGTTTAGGGTTTAGGGTTTAGAGTTTTGGGTTTAGGGTTTAGAGTTTTGGGTTTAGGGTTTGGGGTTTAGGGTTGGGGTTTAGGGTTTAGGGTTTAGGGTTTAGGGCTTCCGAAATTCGGGGTATTTTAGGTACCTTACTGGCGTCCTCACTATAAGGGAATCCTACCATTAGGGGTCGATTTTGGGGGTCCGTATTTTCGTAAACCCCCACATGGTCTTCTTGAGGAGCTTTAAGGAAGACATGGTGTTACTCAGGAGCTTTACAGAATAACGGATTTAGGCTTTTGAGGTTTTCAAGGCCTTAAGTCGTTAAGGCCTTGGGGCTTAGAGGATGTGAAGGGTTGAGGGGTTTAGGGCTTTGAGGGGTGTAGGGGTTTTAGGTTGTGGGGTTTGCTGCCTTGGGGTTTTAGGGTTTCGGGTGGGTGGGGGGTGGGGGGGGGGTTCAGAGGCCCCTGAAGGAGGCCCTTGATGAAGGAGGCCCCTAAAAGAGGTGTCAACAGTATCCGCCCAACCGATGGACCTTGTTCGCCTAACCTTTTGACCTTGTTCGCGGAAGTCACCAGGTCATCAGGATGTGTATAAAGACAGAGGGGGCTTAGGGCTTAGGTTGCTTAGCGCAACTGCAGGCGGTGATCTGATTCCAAGTCACCGGCCCTTTTTGCTGCCTGGAAAATACACGGAGTACAGCGCACTAAGAACCGAAGAGGGCCCCGAACGCAGATTGCTTTCCCTTTGTGGGCACCATGTGGGTACAAGGCCCCTGACCCTGAACCCTAAACCCTGAACCCTCTAAGCCCTAAACTCTTGGGGATTGGCTAGCCCGTACGGTAAATTCTTCCCTTTAGGGTCTGAAGGGTTTAGGGGTTTTTGGGGTTTAGGGTTTAGGGAGTAAGGCTATATTCTACCAAAGGGACGCCGCTAATGCACCCCCAAAGTGCTATAGTCCTTTCTATAGCAACCCCCAAGAGAGGTAAACATGTTTAGGAAACCCCCCCCCATTCCCTTTAAAGATTCTTGGCCAGGGTTTAGGGTTAGGGTTTAGGGCTTAGGGTTTTGGGTTTAGGGTTTAGGGCTTAGGGATTAGCATCTGGACCTGGGACTGTGGCCCGTTCACCGCGCGGTTTTCGCGCCGTGGAACTCTTCCTTCGCAGCAGTCGCTGAATCAGAAGCAAGGTTCTTTGGGTGTCAGAGATTTTAGGCAGGGCTTTACTTAAGAACCACCCTTTTAGGAAGGGAAATGCGTCGTACGGGTTCGGGGACTGAGTGTCAACAACATGTTTGTGGGCCGTGATGGGCACAGCGCCCCCTTCCAGCACAGCCCCTTTTGCCCAAGAAGATTGAACCCTAAACCCTAAACCCCAAACCCCAAACCCTAAACCCTAAACCCTACACCCTACACCCTACACCCTAAGCCCAGCAAGCACCCAACAACCCAGCCCCGAACTGCGAGCAGATGGGTCAAGCTAAGCCGTCTGTAAGCTCTGGGCTGTGCCCCAAACCCTAAACCCTAAGCCCTAAACCCTAAACCCTGTACACCTCAAATCCTAAAACCAAAACCCTAAAACCCGTTGACTGAGTACAGGAAGGGGTCGGGGTCTTGGTTTCAGAAGTCAGGCTTGGCCAGCTAGTTTGGAGTGGTGGCAGTTCAGGAGCCGAGCTAGGGTTTAGGGTTTAGGGTTTAGGGTTCGGGCTTAGGGTTTAGGGTTTAGGGTTTAGGGTTTAGGGTTTAGGGTTTAGGGTTTAGGGTTTAGGGTTTAGGCTTTGGGGTTTAGGGTTTAGGGTTTAGGGCTTAGCGTAGCTCGGCTCCTGAACTGCCACCACTCCAAACTAGCTGGCCAAGCCTGACTTCTGAAACCAAGACCCCGACCCCTTCCTGTACTCAGTCAACGGGTTTTAGGGTTTTGGTTTTAGGATTTGAGGTGTACAGGGTCTAGGGTTTAGGGTTTAGGGTTTAGGGCTTAGCGTTTAGGGCTTAGGGTTTAGGGTTTAGGGCTTAGCGTTTAGGGCTTAGGGCTTAGGTCTTAGGGTTTAGGGCTTTGGGCTTAGGGTTTAGGGTCTAGGGTCTAGGGCTGAGCTACGCAGCTACTGCTGAGTCACAGGTGCTTCCTTAAGCACAGCTGGGGTCCGCGCGTTGTGATGGGGATGGCACGGCTTGCGCAGGCCTCTCATGGCACTTCGTATCCCAGAGACTCCAAAACCCCTTAAGTAAGGGAATATACCTTAAACTACAATAGGAACCCTAATATGATTTAAGGTATATTACTTCATTAAGGTCACGTCACTTCTCGAAAATCTGGCCCCAATCGGGGTCCTTGTTATGACGCGGCCTCTGTTTTTTAAACATGAAACCCTATAGAAGCACACTCTTCTCCACATCCGCTCTGGAAGTTGTAAAACCCCTGTGCTGCTTGTTTAATGAGCGGGCCCTTTATTACGGAATTGCAACCGCTCTGATGGAATTCACACCACTTGACCCCTTGCAGCAATTTCTATAGATGATGGACAATGGCTGCCGTAATTAGTCAGCAATGAATCACCATGATTGTGATCAGGAGGAGCCGCCGCCCGAAACATGACCTCAAACGCCCCACAAGGCTGAACAAAACTCTTGCATGCTCTTCTTGGCGCCCCACGTCGCGGAGGCACCCACCCCTGTGTCAGACGCTGCACGGCCTGGCGCGCGCCGGGTTTTGGATGGATGCTTTGCCTAACTTCCTGGATCCTCAATGCCGCCAAAGAGATCCTGTGGTACCCACCTATCTTGTACTCTGAACACAAACCACAATGAAGCCAACAAAATAGGCTGGGGTACCTGGTGGTGGCAACCAGCATTGGAGTCCGAAACCCTTATAAACCCTAAACCCTAAACCCTTTTAAACCTACTTGGGGTCGTAGCATTATTGGGGTTGGACTCGTTGTGTCGGACCTGGGACTTACAGGGGTTCGAGGGCTTGAGGTTTATGGTCAGGTTTTATATGGACGAATTCTGCGGCCTCCTAGAATCTTCATCCCCTTGAAAACCCCTGACTCTAAAGACACGTTTTGGTGTAGAGCAACATAATCTAAGCCCTCAAACCCAGACACGCCCCGGACACCCCAAAGAAACAATGTACACCACGAAGCAACAAAACAAAGCGTGCCCAGAGCGAAAGCAACGTAGCCCTTACATCCTGAGGAGCCTCGAAGGACGCTCAGCCCTAACCCTCCCCCCTCCCGGAGAGTAGCCTACGTACCCTTAAGCAAAGGGCATGTGCCATGACCCTAAACCCTGAACCCTGAACCCTGAACCCTAAACCCTAAACCCTAAACCCTAAACCCTAAACCCTAAACCCTAAACCCTAAACCCTAAACCCTAAACCCTAGCCTTCATGATTGGCTACGATTCGCTTTGTTCCTAAGGGTATAGAAGTTGCCCTACCCTATACGCTCACCTAAGCCGGCTGCCCAAACGAGCCCGAAGGTTGGGTTTAGGGTTTAGGGTTTAGGGTTTAGGGTTTAGGGTTTAGGGTTTAGGGTTTAGGGTTTAGGGTTTAGGGTTTAGGGTTTAGGGTTTAGGGTTTAGGGTTTAGGGTTTAGGGTTTAGGGTTTAGGGTTTAGGGTTTAGGGTTTAGGGTTTGGGGTTTAGGGTTTGGGGTTTGGGGTTTAGGGTTTAGGGTTTATAATCCCTATTCAGGACTGTTAGTGGAAGGTGGAACACACCAAGGCTACTCCTGAGAAAAGCTTGGGACCCCACATAGACCCCCAAAGAATGGGATCCCCTTTTGACAAGGACCCCAATTAGGTACCCCGAATCCCTAAACCCTAAACCCCAAACCCTAAACCCTAAACCCAAAACACTCTACCCTCTAAACCCTAAACATCCTAAACCCCCATATAGGCTACTCCCAAGACGACCCTAAACCCTAAACCCTCAACCCTAAACCCTAAACCCGGGCTTACAAACCACAGGCCTCCTGCTCTTCGCGAAGCTCTGCTCGCTTGAGCTCGTCCTTCTGACGCTTCTTCTCCTCGCGCCACGCGGTTTTTCAGGGCTTAAGATTAGGGTTGAGGGTTTAGGGTTTAGGGTTTAGGGTTTGGGGTTTAGGGTTTAGGGTTTAGGGCTTTTCTAGCCTTACTTGGTGGCTCAGGAACCATATGACATGGAAGGGCACCTTGTTCTGGAGGGCTGTTACTTTCTGAGGGAACCTTGAACCAAAAAATTGGAAAGGGTACCACTGGGCTACCAATGTTGAAAGGGTCGAGGCCGAAGCCCCTACACCCTACAGAAAGCCATGAAGCCGTTTACTGTGGGTGATAGTCTAGAAGAGGCTTATCAGCTCAACCCGAGACTCGGTATCATTGCCGGGCATGGCGCGCCATTTAGGAGCCTAAAACTCCCAATATTCCCATGGCACTGCGTTGACATGCGAATTCTGCCTTGTTTGGCACCCTTAACGACAACACAGTTATTCGACATGCGCGAGCAGTGACGAGCAGCTCATAATTCAAGCCAGATGGTCCAGGGTTTAGGGTCTAGAACCAGCTTAGCTCCTGGCGCCTGGTGCTTGCATAGGCAACCCTAAACCCCACCCAAAGACCAAAACTGTTTGGGGGCACCTTGGTAGGATTTCGAGCGCGGGAATCGAAGCCCTGGGTCCTTTTTTAGGTTTATGAGGGCTTAGCTAGAGCAACAACGAAAGGGATATGTGATCACCCCCCGCACCCCCCCACGCCCGACCCCATACCCTAAACCCTTTAGCCTCTGAACCCTAAAGCCTAAACCCTAAACCCACACCACACACCAGGGGGGGGGGGAACACGGACGGGGAGGGGCGGCGGGGGTCTGATCATACATACCTTCATTCTGGGCAAGTTCTATAGTGCTGTTTTAAAGGGTATATAGGTTACCCTGGGTGGTGGTTTGCAAACCTTCCGCCCTTCTCCTTACGAGAGGCCCTTCGATAAGTGCTAGACCCTGAAGACCCTGAGCCAGATAGCGAGTCCTCCGCGACCTTGGTCCACTCATGGGTGAGGACGGACACTTCCTGGTGGTTTAGGGTTTAGGGTTTGAGGGTTTAGGGTTTAGGGCTTAGGTTTTAGGGTTTAGGGTTAGCATGCTGTGGTCTAGCTTGGGGTTTGGCTGAGGGCTTGAGTACATCAGGGTTTCGAGCTATACGTGCCTAAGCCCTCAAACCCTAAACCCTAAACCCTGACCCTAAACCCTAAACCCTAAACCCTAAACTCTAAACCCTAAACCAAACCTTCATCCGTGAACTCGCGCTCCATCCCGAACAGGAAACCTGCCACTCTCGAGTCTCAAACCCAAAAGTAGCTAGAGGATAGGATCAGGGTGTTTAGGGTCAAAAGGTTTGGGGTTGAGGGTTTAGGCCCTTAAACTTAGTTGTCCAGTAACCTGGAGGAATTAAAGGTTGACCATTGGGATTTTATTGGGATTAGAATACCCCAAAAAGGTTAAAGGTTACCTGCTCTACTACTAAGAAAAACTAACACAGGGGGGGCTGAAAAAATAGAAGAGTTGTTGTTGTTTTTTTTTTTTTTTGGGGGGGGGGTTATTATGGTATGATTTCAAAGGGACCCCCTAAGGGACCCCCTAATCATTCCGACCCCTGTAGTAGTCTACTTGCAGGTTCATAGACTTGTGCTAGAAGCAGGGTTAGGCTCTACCTGAGGTGCATGATTTGCGATAACAACTTAGGGTTTAGGGTTTAGGGTTTAGGGATTAGGGTTTAGGGTTTAGGGTTTTTCAAGCCCAATTTTTACCCTATGAGCCTCCAACTCCAACCAGACAGCGGCACAACCAAGAACCCTCCGCCCCACCCACTTTTAATCCTAAACTCTATAAATCCCAAAGCGCTTTTCCGCAAGGTCTGGCAAGCAACCTTAACACCGAAACCCTATGTTGCAAACCCTCCACGCTAAATCCTTCATCCCTAAATTCCTAAACCCCTAAACCCCTGGACCCCTAAACTGCTGGACCCCTGCACCCCTAAACCCCTAGGTTCGAAATCCCTAGACCCCCACTCTACACCCCTGAACGCCTAGATCCCTACAACCCTACACCCCCAAACCCCTACACCCCTAGACCCTAAACCCTAAACCCTAAACAACACCCTCCCCCAACCCATGGCGGTCTCCTCACGCTGCCGAAGGCGAACTGCGACGTATCTCTCGGCACGCTCTTCAGCCGCCCTGGCTTGGGGTTTGGGCTTTAACGGTTTAGGGTTTAGGGTTTGGGGTTAGGCTTTGGGGTTTAGGGTTTAGGGTTTAGGGCTGAGGGTTTAGGGTTAGGGGTTTAGGGTTGGTTTTCTTGATAGGCCACAAGAGGAATGCCCACACTGTGGAGAAAAAATGCCAACACGCGGGGGGAGGGAGGGGGGGGGGGGGGGGGAGGGGGGGGGGGGGGGGGGGGGAGGGGGGGGGGGGGGGAGGGGGGGGGAGGGGGAGGGGGGGAGGGGGGAGGGGGAGGGGGAGGGGGGAGGGGGAGGGGGAGGGGGAGGGGGGAGGGGGGGGGGGGGGGGGGGGGAGGGGGGAGAGGGGGAGGGGGGGGGGGAGGGGGAGGGGGGAGGGTGGAGGGGGGAGGGGGGAGGGGGGAGGGGAGGGGGAGTGGGGACGGGGGGGTTGCGTTTCGCCAGAATACCCGATTCCTGATCCACCGGTGTATGCAGTCACCCAGACATCTCTTAGGGTTTAAGGATTCGGGACTGAAGCACGTTGCGCTGGCAAAATCCGATGCTCTAATAACAGGCGCAGTTGCACTTGCACTTAAGGCTTGCAGGGTTCCTAAACCCTAAACCCTAAACCCTAAACCCTAAACCCTAAACCCTGAACCCTGAACCTTCGAGCCCCCTTGATGCCCTCAAGCCCTCATCATGTTGCGTGCGCTATTTCTGGGGCCCCTCCCTGAGCTCAGTTCTCCAGCAACATGTGGGGGATTCCGAAATTAGGGGTACCTTATTGGGTCCTGTTTTTTAGAGGGAATCCTACTATTTGGGGGTGTATCTTTAATGGGCCCCTATGATCGTAAACCCCCATGTAAACACCCATGCTTCGTGCGCCAGCCAATTGAGGAACTTAGGATGCAGGAGCCTCCACAAGAAGTGAGAAGGCGGTTTAGGGTTTAGGGTTTAGGGGTGGATAGACTTGTACTCTAACGCTCCAAGGACCTACTAAAAATGGGTTGCCCGGCCCCAAAGCATCAAACTTTGAAGAGGAGGGCTACTTCAACCCTCTATACTGTAGGGGCAAAACAATGGAAAAAGGGTTCTGCAGTCATTACGGAGTATTTCTAGAGGGGGCCATAAGGGAATACGATTCGTAATTCTTCCGACCCATATAGGTATTTCCCAGACTAGGGGTACCCCTTTTATACCCCAAACAGAATAGAACCCCTTAAAAAGAACCCCCCAACAAGGGTACTCGGAAACGCCCGTATAGGGATTAGGAGCCCTAAACCCTAAACTCTTAACCCTTAAACCCTAAACCCTAAACCCTAGTATTTAGCCCGAAAGCCCCTGCCAGCCAATGCCGAGCGCCCAGCTGCTTGAGAAACGCTCGCGTCGTCTCCTCCTCCATCTTCTTACGCTCGTGCTCCTGGGTTTAGGGTTTGGAGTTTAGGGCTCAGGGTATAGGGTTTGCAGGGTTTATAGGGTTTATAGGGTTTATAGGGTTTGCAGGGTTTATAGGGTTTATAGGGTTTAGGGTTTATAGGGTTTAGGGCTTTTAGGGCTTAGGAGTGTCTTAAGTGTCTTAAGAGTGTGCAGACTTGGAGACCATGAGCCCTAAAATGGGGGTCATCTATACCCTATACTACTACAGTCCTTAGGGTTTAGGGTTTAGGGTTATAGGTTATACTTTAAACCCTAAATCCTACACCCTACACCCTAAACCCGAAAAACCTAAACAAACCTTCAAACCTTTTGGGGCTGACTTAGGTTTCTAAGGAGGGTTCGCGGCTCAGGGTCCATGCATCCGCTTAGTTGCCTCTGAAGGCGAAGAAAGCCCAGTGGCGCTGAATGGTTCGGAAGTCTTTCCGCCCGGTACTGTCGATACTAAGCCTGAGTCCACCCTAAACCCTAAACCCTAAACCCTAAACCCTAAACCCTAAACCCTAAAAACAACAGGACAACAGCGAAGAGGCTCGACTCGGAGGGCTTATAATGGGGTGCTGGGCTCAAGGGTCCCTTTAAGAACACCACTTGGGTCCCCAGACCTCTCCTGAAAGGGGATACCGGCAAACATGTTTAGGGTTTAGGGTTTAGGGTTTAGGGTTTGGGGTTTAGGGTATGTCCCCACTGCTTTCTTGATAGCCCAGTAACCATAGTATGATAAGTTATCCGTTTTGGTGTTGGATACTTTATGAGGGAACCTTGGAAAAAAGGGGGAAAAGGGCACCACTGAGCAAGCAAGCTTTAGCCCTTGGGCTTCTAGGGGGCACATCTGAAGGTGGAGTTTAGGAACCTGCAGGGTGATTTGCAGGTTGGGAGGAGTTTTAGGATTCCGAGCATACACCGGCTTCGTGTATTTATGGAGTATTCCCTACTCAAGGGATATGATAAGTAGTTGCTTGGAACCCCTTGTTCTCCTAAACCCTAAACCCTCTAAACCCTCCAAAACCCCTCCAAAACCCCACTAAAACCCTCCAAAACCCCTCCAAAACCCTCCAAAACCCTCAAAAAACCCTCAAAAAACCCTCAAAAAACCCTCAAAACACCCTCTAACCCCCCTACCATCATTGCTCACGGCATCCTGGCCCCTCTTGACTGCGGCCAGCGCCAGCTGCTCCTGCCAGGGTGTAGGGTTTAGGGTTTAGGGTTCAGGGTTTAGGGTTTAGGATTTAGGGTTCAGGGTTTAGGGTTTAGGGTTGGTGAATGAGATTAGGTGGATGGCCCTGAAGCCCTAGAGGAGGAGGACAAGTCGGCTTCGAAGTGGGGGTCTTGCAAGGATGGATACTGAGACTGCTTCTCGGTTGTTGTCATGGCATGAGAGATCCAGAGACTCCAAAACCCCTTAATTAAGGAATATACCTTAAATCATATTAGGGTTCCTAGTTTTATTTAAGGTATATTCCTTAATTAAGGGGTTTTGGAGTCTCTGGGGATCTTGCTCCGCACCCACCTAGGCGTTTCCTCGCCCTAGCGGAGATGTGGGTTTACGAAAATAAGGGACCCCTAATTTAGACCCCAAAATAGTAGGATCCCGTTGTAATAGGGACCTCAATAAGGTAACCCTAATTTCGGAGCCCCCAGAGAGATTCAGAGTCCCTGATGGGCAACGGTTCTAAAGTGCGTGACTCGATCGCCTGGAAAACCTGCCACCGTACGCGTGACGAGCCGGCTTTACACGTTTACTCAGCGAGAGAAAGACAGAGAGAGCGAGAGAGCGAGATAGAGAGAGAGAGAGAGAAGAGCGCACCTCCATGATGGCAGCGGCGTTGCTTTCGGTGTCCTTCTTCTCCCACCTGGGCGTTGACAGGGCGTAGGCGCGGAACTCCCATGCTCGAAGTCCGAAGCATGAATCAATGTCAAGGTTGACAGGGTTTAGGGTCTGTAGGGCTTCGGGTTTAGGGTTTAGGGCCTAGGGCTTAGGAGTGTTTAGGAGTAGGCGTTTTTGTAGAATCCAGGGCTTCGGAGCATCCCTAAACGCCATGCTCCGAGCCTCTGGAGCCACCCAAAACGGCTTTTGAGACTTGTTCTTTGGGATGTTCCCACTTATACGAACGACTCCTTAATAGGGATTATAGTAGCCCCATTATGATCCCCGTTGAGGACTGTGAGTACAACGGTGAACATCCCAACTTGTTCTCCATGTTAGGCCAGCCACTGATGGATACTTTCCCTTGCTTAATGTAGGATTTTACAAAAAGGGGGCCCTTCTTTGTTTAAGAAGGGTCTACAAGGGAACCCCCCCCCCCTCCCCCCCAAGAAAAAAGCGAAGAAGGGCCCTACTCTGCATCCTGGTTCCCTGAAGGCTGAAGATGGCTTCTAAAAGGAAGGTTTAAGGTTTAAGTTTCAGGTTTAGGGTTTAGGGTTTGGGGTTGAGGTTCTAAAAGGAAGGTTTGAGGTTTAAGTTTCAGGGTTTAGGGTTTGGGGTTGAGGTTCTAAAAGGAAGGTTTAAGGCTTAAGGTTTAAGTTTCAGGGTTTAGGGTTGAGGTTCCAAAAGGAAGGTTTAAGGTTTAAGTTTTAGGGTTTAGGGTATGGGGTCGAGGATATAAGTTTTACAAGGGTTAGAAAAAAGAGAACAGCCCCACTGGGGCCCTTGCACGTGCGTCTTCGTCGCCAGTGAAGGGATGGACTGCTTCTCCTTGTAGGTTTTGAACTGACTCTCCAAGCACCCCCTAAACCCCAATATAGGTGCCTTCATAATTCAAATTGGGTTTGGGTTTTTTCATGTAATTATATAGGGACCAGAAACGAATACTATTGGTTACTATTCCGGCCCCTATACTAAACTCCTCTGCTGGAACCTTAAACCCCAAACCCCAAATCCTGAAAGACAAGGCCTCGAACGACCCAATACTAAAATACAAACCCTACCTAGACCCCCAATTGTGGTTTCCCTAAACCCTATAAACCCTAAACCCGAATTTAACTCGGAGTGTAGGTGTCAGGCGAAAGATGTAGTACTTGGGGTTTAAAGTGCTCGCTAGGCACCAATGTCAGGAAGCCCTGAACTACAAGCCTACACAGACCCAAGATGGACTTGTTCTGCAGGGAGAAGGCGCAGGCGGAGCCAGTGCGGGTAGCCCCACGACCGCAAAACACTTGCAAGGTGTCTACCGGGCAAGTGCACTTTTCGATGTGATACGTGTCTATGTCCAGGATGACAGGGCACCTTTCGCTGAGTATATCTCCATGACGAAAACCGAGGCCACCAGGCAAGAAAAAGATGCTGCACCCTGGGCCCTTTAAATCCCATAAACCCTGTAAACCCTTAAACTGCCCTAAGCCCTTAACATCCCGTAAGCCCCATAAACCCTCTAAACCCCAAAAAACTACAAATCCTAACCCCATGAATCCTCCTACAATCCCTGCGCCCAACACCCGCCCACCCCCCCCCCCCCCCCCCCCCCCCCCCCCCCCCCCCCCCCCCCGCCCGGCAAATCTCTCACTCTCTCCCTCTCCCTCTCCCTCTCCCTGTCCCTCTCCCTCGCCCTCTCCCTCCCCCTAAACACTACACCCTAGACCCCAAGCCCTAAACCCGAAAAACCCTAAACTAACTAAACCCTAAACCCTACTCTCTCTCCCTCTCTTGGGGCTGCAGCCAGCTCAAGGACTTCTTGGCGCCGCCTCTGGCGCTGGTTCGCCTTGGAGACATTATCACTCAAGAGCCCTGAACTGGGAAACCCCGAACCGCTAACCCTAAACCCTAAACCCTAAACCCTAAAACCTAAATCCTAAACCCTAAATCCTAAACCCTAACCCTAAACCCTATACCCTTAACCCGAAGCCCTATAAGCCCTGAGCTCTGGGCCCCAAATGAAGTTTTAAGCCCCGAACCCCACAGCCCAAATCCCACGTAGGAAAAAGTCATTCGGACCAAGAAACGTGGCCCCAAGGCTCCAAGGACTTTTCTTTTCGCGTATCCGAAACGGGAACGAAAACCCCAAACCCTAAACCCTAAATCCAAAACCCTAAAACCCACTTCAAGAGGCCTCTGGAAAAGGAGACCGCTGGGGTTATGCGGCTTTCCAGAAGGAGCCCTTGGTCTTAGTTTGGCTCCGGTGTCGCGGGCTTCAAGAACTTTTAATGGCATATTTGGTATATACTACAATGCAAGTAGGCTTAGTGGTAATTTAAAAGCTGGCTATATATTTGAATTTGGCAGGGTGTATGCGGTTTAAGGGCTCAGGCGGTTGAGAAAGAGTCTCTTTCGTTTACGGCTCCTCACTTCCCGGAACCCAGAGACTCCAAAACCCCTTAATTGAGGAATATACCTTAAATTATAATAGGAACCCTCATATGACTTAAGGTATATTCCTTAATTAAGGGGTTTTGGAGTCTCTGGGAATCCTAGACCATGGGCTCTGAGAGCGAACCCACAGAGTTCAGAGGCTTCGGTGCCTTTTCATTCGATGGCCTTCCTTGTCACTCTTGCCTTGCCGGCCTTGCTTCCACTTTTCCCTATTGCTTTGAAAGTTCCCATGGGGACCAGTATCAAGGTGCCCACAATATTTTGGGGGCCTGGGGGCTGGGGCGGGGGGGGGGGGGGGGAGGCTTATTATGTAGTATACGTACATAGGGACCATACGGGAATACCGCTATATTGCCCCACCACAACTACACAGCTCATCATCCTCCACGGGCCTGCCGCACGGTACCAGTTGAGGACCCATGGGAGGCTTACAAAGGGTGTTAAGTTGGGATGTTCCCCCTTATACTAGCAGTCCTTAGTAGGGATTAAAGTATCTCCTACGATAATCCCTATTAAGGACTGCTAGTATAAGGGGGAACATCCCAAGGTGGTAAACAAAAGGTAGTCGACTGCTCCATTAACAAAATACTAGCCCTCTTACACTCTAACGGCGTCCTTAAAACGGGCTACGGTGTGTGTGTGTGTGTGTGTGTGTGAATTTATATATTGATATACATAAATGGCCGTGTGCCAAAACTCCCGGTTGTCGCGGACCGCGCGCGCGAAACCATCTGTTACAGACCTATGTAACGCCCGTCTTGATACAGACTTCTGTCGCGCGTATGCACGACTGGAAGCCAAACGGGGAAACAAGACAACAACAAGCCGGTCTGTCGCAAAACCCCGGGCATTGATACATACGCTATGCAACGGGGTATGTCGCGTGTGTGGGCCACGACCCTGTTACAAGCAGTTAATATTGGCACACGGCCATATGGTCATCCCTCCATTAAAGGTTCTGCAGGGTTGTTCGTTGTATAGGACGTCACGAAGCTGTGGGACGTTGGTGTTACGGCTCGATTAGGCTTTTGGGGTTCAGGGTTTAGGATTTAGGTTTCAAGGACAGGCGCTGACTCATCAGTTTGCCTGCAAGGTTTGGGGGGGGGGGGGGAAACTTTAGGAGAGTCGGGTAGGAACTCTGAGTTTCAACAACTTCCATATACCTTCACGCCTGAGACAACCTATATAAACTAAAGCCTAAATCAGAAACCCCAAACTCTAAACCCTGAACCCGAAACCCTAAACCCTAAACCCTAAACCCTAAACCCTAAACCCTAAACCCACACACGCTGGGCCTGGTCGGCAGATTGATCGTCCAGGATCTGGCGGTACTCCAGCTGCTTTCTGGCATAGAGCTCCTTGGACAGCATTTTTAAAGGAGCGTTTCGGGAGATGTTGATTTACAGGGTTTAGGGTTAGGGTTTAGGGTTAGGGTTTAGGGTTAGGGTTTAGGGTTCAGGGCTTAGGGTTCAGGGTTTAGGGTGTAGGGTTTAGGGATTAATTAAAGTTTAGGGTTTAGGGTTAAGGGTTTAGGGCTTAGGGTTTAGGGTTTAGGGTTTGGGTTTTGGGTTTTGGGTTTGGGTTTAGGGTTCAGGGCCGCAGAACCCGGGTTGGCCTCTAAACCCTCTGAACACTTGCTTATACAAAGTGTCGCTTCTAAGTCCACATGCGGGAACTTTGCTAAAGAACTTCACTCTTCCTACTAAATATCAAATATTCCAAACGCCAACCTAGGAACTACAGGACAACTTTGCTAAAGAACTTCACTCTTCTTAAGCTTTTTCGACAGCGAAGATGCTGGATACCAGTGTTTGAAGACATGAGGTTAAAAGGCCTCGCAAACCCGAACAAAACGACGGCAAAGAGGCATCCTAAGCCCGAGTCCTACAATCCAAAAGCCCCAAACAACCCCTAAACAGTGAATCCTAAATCCCTAATCCCTGAACCCTAAATGCCAGCCACATAAATCTTGCAGGCCCAATGCTCCCACAGCCCAAAAACCCTAAACCCTAAACCCTAACCCTAAACCCTAAACAGCCCTGGGACCTAAACCCTAAAAAATGAAAAACCCTACAACACCTAAAAACCCTAAGCCAGAACACGGTAGCCTCAAAACCAAAGCCCCAAACCCCAGAACCCTTCAATTCGAAAAAAACAAATCGAAACCCAAAAGGCCTTAAGCCGTTTTCCCTCAAACCCTAAGCCCTAAACCGAAAGATCTTTTTCACTCAAAACTCTCAGGCCCTAAACGCCAGAACCCGAAAGCCCTGGACCCCAAGACCCCCTAAACCCCAAACCTTAAACCCTAAACCCTAAACCCTAGCCCTAAACCCTAAACTCTAAACCCCCTAACCCTAACCCCTAAACCCCAAGCCCTAAGCCCTTAACCCTTAACCCTAAACCCTAAACCCTAAACCCTAAACCCTAAGGCTTAAGCCCTAAGGCCTAAACCCTAAGCCAAGGAGCCCAAGGCGGTCGATCTCGGTTCGCCCGCTCTGCGGACCAAGGCGGCAGCACTTGACCCCTCAGTGAAGTTTAGGGGTTTAGGGTTTAGGGTTTAGGGTTTAGGGTGTAGGGTTTAGGGTTTAGGGTTTAGGGTTTAGGGTGAGGGTTTGGGGATGCGCACCTCATTACTAGGGGTCAAGGTTTATTTGGTTTCAGGGTGTCAGGACTGATGGCTCCTGTTTCTATGCATACACATGTAGATACATGTACATATTTGCGGCGCCTTGCACCGACAACCCCCAAAACCCTCCAAGCCCCAAGCGACTAGACCCTAATCGATCCGGACAGGAGGGGATCCCTCAACCCTGAACCCTAAACCCCTAACCCCAAACCCCAAACCCTAAACCCTCGAAGAAAGGCGCTGACCTCTGAACTGGCGCGGAGAGATGATCGCTTCCTGCGGCCTCAGCGTCCGTTCTGTCTGGGAATCATCTGGGGCTTGGGGCATTGGACTTTCCTAAACCCTAAACCCTAAACCCTAAAACCAAAAACCAAAAACCCTAAACCCTAATTCCCCGGCCCGTGGTCATCGCCAAAAAGTAATAATTCTTCAACTCCTGGTGCAGAATGACACAGAAGAAGCGCAGCGAAACTTCAGCTTGGATCGGGAAAGGACCCCCCCCCCTATTGCTGGCTTTAGGGTTTAGGGTTTAGGGTTTAAGGTTTAGGGTTTAGGGGCCGTACTACTTCCATGGCAAGCACTTCGAAAGCCCCTCAATCGTAGTGGCTCTCAGTAGCATCGGGTTGTTGAAGGGCTTAGAGTCTGGGAGTTTCCCTAAATGTCAAAAAAGTCAAAGCCTCAGTCATTGAAATCTTGATCCCCCAAAACCCCTAAACCCTAAACCCTAAACCCTAAAACCTAAACCCCTCCAGAATCTCTTAGAACTTAAACACCCGCCTGAAGTGCAGGCGCAAGCGACTCGAGACACCCTAGGGGGGTTCAGCGCCGGTGGCGCCAGCTGAGGAGTCGAACGAGGCTCCTCGGGTTTAGGGTTTATAGGGTATAGGGTATAGGGTTTAGGGTTTAGGGTTTAGGGTTTAGGGTTTATAGGGTATAGGGTATAGGGTTTAGGGTTTAGGGTTTAGGGTTTAGGGTTTAGGGTTTAGGGTTTAGGGCTTCGGGCTTCGGGCTTAAAACGCTCGTGTACTTGGAGGTTCATGGGTAGCTATAAGTAGGGTCATGAGTACCCTGAATAAGGTTGTATGTATAGTTACCATACTCATGGTTTGGAGAGATCGGGATGGGGCTGTGCTTTCCGGCCACTGGGCCGGCCGGGGGCAACGCTATCGACCCGATCAGCAAGGCATGTTTCCGTTACTAAGGGGTGTAAACGGTGTAAAGGCTTCTCTGGGTTGGAGTTTTGGATCAGAGCTGCCTTTTTCTTTACGGAAGGTCTAGGGCGTGCAGGATTTAGATTTTCACACGTTTGTTGCTTTGGGGCGGATGGTGTTGCACGGTCTTTCGTCGTGTCGTGGGGCGAAACTTCTAAACCCTAAACCCTGAACCTCAGGGAGCTTTTTCTGTTTGGGGTTTCGGGCCTTTTGCATCTAATCACACTCGGGCGACGCTCAGAAGACGCCTCCATCACACTCCCCAACTCGCTCTTTTCTTTTTGCGCAGACTCTTGCTCTTGGCCTTTGTCGGTTTTGAATTTGTCCTAACCCTAAGCCCTAAGCCCTAAGCCCTAAACCCCAAACCCTAAACCCAAAATTTGTTACAACGACATTGGGATGAAAGTGGGGACTTCTAGGGTTTAGACGCCCAACAACATCCAAAGCCCCTTACCAAGTAAAGCCCCTCAACCCCAAACCCTCAACCCTCAACCCTAAACCGTAAACCCTAAACCCTAAACCCTAAACCCTAAACCGTAAACCCTAAACCCTAAACCCTAAACCCTAAACCCTAAACCCTAAACCCTAAACCCTAAACCCTAAACCCTAAACCCTAAACCCTAAACCCTGTCCTGGGCCCGGATCAGCTGCTGGGATGGCCTCGACCTATTCGAGGTGTCCTCGCTCCACAGGGAGCCGCCGACCTTTTCGAGCAGGGTTTAGGGTTTAGGGTTTAGGGTTTAGGGTTTAGGGTTTAGGGTTTAGGGTTTAGGGTTTAGGGCTTAGGGAGGTTCCCCCTCATAGTAACAGTCCTTCGTAGGCATTATAATAGGGGGTACTAGAATCCCTACTAAGGACTGTTAGTATGAGGGGGATCTTCCCAAAGCATGGCCCTTAAAACCCTCTGCAAAACTATTCCTGAACAGATATGGTCCTCTGAAAACCAATAAGGCAAAAACATTAAATATCCCAAAGGCCTACCTAGATTTTGTCTCAAGGAGCCGCAGGGCTGGGGTCCTGAAAAAAACCTGCAGTATCCTGTATGAAAAAGGGGGTTTACTACTTGTATCCCTAAAAAGGACACCCACTAAATACACTCGCCAATATTTTGACGGGAGCCATCTATGCACCCACCAATAGCAGCAATAGAAGCCTTCAGTCATATACCTTTATACCCTACAAACACAAGCTTTGATGGCACATTAAATTCCAGTGTCTTTCACTACCCCCAACCCCCCACCCTAACTACCATTATTTATATATCTCAACAAACAAATGGAATTTCTGCAGGCAGAAGTGCCGGGCACTAAGAAAACGGGGGGGACCTCATGGTCTGGGCGGCTGGGCGCAGCAGCTGATCCGGAGCTCAAAAAAGCGATTAAAGGGTACCACTGGGCTTGCAGGAAACTGCACTTTGAGGGTAAGTAGTTGGGGCCCTAAACCCCAAACCCTGAACCCTAAACCCTGAACTCTGAACCCTGAACCCTGAACCCTAAAACCTATACCCAAACCCGAACCCACAAACCTCCAACCTGTCGCCTGAGCTTTCTGCCTGAATTGAGCAGGGCTCCGAGTGGACAAACTCCTTGCGATTCTGGGGTTTAGGGTTCAGGAGTTTAGGGGCTTAGGGTTTTAGGGTTTCGGGTTTAGGGTTCAGGGGGTTTACGGGCTTGGGGTTTAGGGTTTAGGGTTTAGGGGGTGCAGCGCCTAGGCTCGACCTACTGTTTAGGCTAGAAGGCTACCAGTACTTGCAAAGCCTGCACAATTTGCCTTCAGGTTCTACTACACCTAATATATATATATATTGATTTATGCATATATTTATTTCAGATTTCTTGTATTTGTATATTGTTTCTATAGAATAAAAAAGCACAATGCCTTGTCAATATATTTATATATGTATATATATATATATATATATATATAGTTTTTGTTGTTTTTTGTTCTTGTCTCTAAGACAGGGATATCCTCCTAGCAGGTAATAAGGATTATCGAACTTGTATTCTATTTATTTTTTTTGGGGGGAGCTAATATTGGGGGCACACCCCTATCTTGGGAAATACCAGATGCCCTGAACCCTAAACCCTAAACCCTCAACCCTAAACCCTACTTTCCCTGCAACCCTCCGCGCACCCCACACCCTCCCCAACCCTAAACCCTAAACCCTAAACCCTAAACCCTGAACCCTAAACCCTAAACCCGCAACCCAAGTCCTCTGGAGGAAGCCTCTGCAAGTCAGGATCCTGAGCCTGCTTTGTTTTTTGGGGCTTTAGGGTTTAGGGTTTAGGGTTTAGGGTTTAGGGTGTAGTTGTTTTTTTGGGGCTTTAGGGTTGGAGGGCTTTGGGGTTATTTTGGGGGGGGGTTTAGTTTAGTGCTTAGGGTCGGGTTTTCGGGATTTCGGGTTTAGGGTTTTCGGGTTTTAGGGCTTTAGGGTTTTAGGGTTTTTGGGTTTCAGGGTTCCAGTGTTTTAGGGCATTAGGGCTTTGGGGGTTTTAGTGGCTTCGGTCAGGGTTTTAGAATTTTTAGGGGGCTGAGTGCTTTCGGACTCCAGGCTTTGAGCAAGGGTTTGAGGGTTTCAGGGTTGGAGGTACTTGGGATCTAGGGTGTGTTGTTAATAAGAGGGGCGTGTTAAACATTCCAAGGCCTGCCAGTACGGACGGCTTAGGGTGGATCGGGGCATGGGGAAGGAGGATGAGGAGGGAAGGGACTTGCGGGGGGCTGCAGGAGTCCCGAAGGCTGGGAGGCTGTATGGTGTACGTGGTCACGGCTTGAGAGGCTTGTGGCTTTGAGCTTTGCAAGGTTTGCTTGGAGCGTCTTGTTCAGGGTTGCAGAAGGTAGGTACCAGGTAGGGTTGCTTTGCTTGAGAATGTTTGGTGAGCTTAGGAGCTTCTTCTTCAGAACCATGGACTTCGCATGCTTCTTCTTGCGGCTCAAACCCTAATCTCAACTTGCGTCCCTAACATGCGCTACTTGGTAGCCCAGCAACCATATTACAATAAGGGCACCCTTGTTTGGGTTGGTAATGTTATAAGGGAACCCATCACCAAAACAAAGGGTAAAGGGCACCACTGGGCTACCAACGCTAAGACACGTAAAACACGAAGCCAGCTGTTTGTCAACTCTCACCGCACCGCCGCAACACCCCGGAACATCGACAGAAACACTCCGGCAGATTTTGGGGTCTAGGGTTTAGGGGAAAGGGTTTAGGGTTTAGGGTTTAGGGTAAGGTTCAGGGTTTAGGGTTTAGGGTTTAGGGTTTAGGATTTAGGGTTTAGGGTTTAGGGTTTAGGGTTTAGGGTTTAGGGTTTAGGGTTTAGGGTTTAGGGTTACGCCGAAGACTATGGCAAACCCGAGCAATACCTACCCCAAAACATCCCTGACCGGCGCCTGGATCTGCGCCGGCGGGAAAGGGCTCGGGAGCACTTGCCTTCGGCCTGGCCACGAAGGTTTAGGGTTTAGGGTTTACGGTTTAGGGTTTAGGGATTACGGTGTAGGGATTTGGGTTTAGGGTTTAGGGTTTGGGGTTTAGGGTTTCACGTCCAGGGTTTGCGTTGCGCTCGCGAGTGACAAGAGAGCGGTGAACGCTTTAAGGGTGTAGATTGGGATGTTCCCCCTTGTACTGGCCGTCCTTCATGGGGATTGCAAGACCCCTGCCATAATCCCTATTTACTGACTGGTAGTATACGGGAGAACATCCCAAGGTGTAGACTTCTAGACAGAACCTAAACCCTAAACCCTAAACCCTAAACCCTAAACCCTAAACCCTAAACCCTCTAAGAAAGTATAAAAGGTATAGTACTCTTTAGCCGATGAAACTCCTAACGCGCCCAAGGCATGCCGCGAATTTGAGGCGAGGCCTTGGCTTTGGCTCCTCGCTGCTGACGCTGGCTTCGGTGCAACCTGGCGTTTAAGGTTTAGGGTTTAGGGTTTAGGGTTTAGGGTTTAGGGTTTAGGGTTTAGGGTTTAGGGCTTAGGGCTTAGGGCTTAGGGGCTTAGTAGTGTTAGAGGGGTAGAGGGTTTCCAGTGTAATTCCGGCTCTTATCAAGATAATGCAGAACACGCGTCGGGTGAGGAGGGCCCAAAAAATCTCGAGCGCTTTGGGCTTCAGGGTTCACATATATAAACCCTAAACCCCATAGGCCAGTTCAGGATTGCAAAGGCCATCTACTCGGTACGGCCTCAGGTGGCAAACCTGAACCCTAGCAACTTTGTAAGAACCCCCAAAAAGCAAAAGTATTCTTCCTTATACGGGTGATACTAGGGATTGTTGATTCTTTTTTTGGGAGGGGTTCTTGAGCAAAATAGTAGTTAACCCTATGAACTGCAAACCACCTGCAGCATCTCAAGTGCCCCCACGCCCAGGCGACTTCACCAGGCCACATGAGGTGTTTTCTTGTAGTTAACTGCTATCTGATGCTCTTGCCCAAAGAAGCAAGATTTGGTAGGCCAGAAGTGCTCGACCATGCTGGCAAACTTTCTGGATCCTTGTGACAATATCGCACCTCCAATGAGGGCCCAAGAAGGGGAATGACTCGTTCAGACACCTCGAATCCCTGTATCCTACTGAGGCGCAAGTGTAGCTCGGGCGGTATACAAGAGGAAAGCCATCACAAACACGAAAGAAAAGCTGCGCCATAACATCTGCAAGGGTTTAGGGTTTAGGGTTTAGGGTTTAGGGTTTAGGGTTTAGGGTTTAGGGTTTAGGGTTTAGGGTTTAGGGACCTCAAAGCCTCGCTCCCTTAACTCCATTGAGCATGTCTTGGCGAGCTTTACAAGCCAGGTGCCATCCCGGGCTCGGCCCAGGGACCCCTAGAAACCAGAAAAGCCCCTTCGCGCCACAAGCCCTCCAACTTAAACCAGAAAATCTCGTCTAGGTGGGGCTTTTAAAGCCTTTGGAAAATATCAGTAGATAAGATCCTCTTAAGGCCAATATGGGAAAATATAAAATGTCCCAAAGCCCTACCTAGTCGTAAAATCAAATATACACTCCCAAGCCCCTATCAGCCGTAGAAGTCAACCCTGATAAACCCTTAGAGCATCCCACCCCGCCATTTTTCAGCGCAATGTTAAAGTACCCTTTCAGAAAGCCCCTTTACCCGAAACCCTCAAGCCGAAATCCCACCCTAAACCCTAAGCCTCAAGCCCAAAGCCCCAAGCCCTAAGCCCTCAACACTAAACCCTTGGGTTTCGTGGAGGCCAAACATGATTAGACAATTTCTGAGGCCCCGTCGATCCACACTTGAGGCCTTGAGCCATCCCTTGGCTTCGGAGGAACGCGAAGGGCTGGAGGGCTGAGGGTTTAGGATTTGAGGTTTGGGGTTTAGGGTTTAGGGTTTGGGCTTAGGGTTTAGGGTTTAGGGTTTAGGGTTTAGGATTTGGGGTTTAGGATTTGAGGTTTGGGGTTTAGGGTTTAGGGTTCAGGGTTCAGGGTTTAGGGTTCGCAGGCCAAAGGAAGGGTTTGGGGTTTACCTGAGCCCGTATATAATTTGATGGTAGAATTCCAGGCAGAAGGTAGGTAAGGTAGGGGGCTTTTGCAGTGCTCCAGCCAAGAAGTCGCCGATGGCCGAGGCCGACAGTTAAGTTTAGGGTTGTGTTGTGGGGTTTGGGGTTTGGGGTTTGGGGTTTGGGGTTTGGGGTTTGGGGGTTTAGGGGTTTAGGGTTTAGGGTTTAGGGGTTTTAGGCGAAGGGAGAGGTGGCGAAAAATCCTAGAACAAATCTGGAGACGCCACCCTGTCAGGTGGAGCATCCTGACGAACCCTCAACCCTAAACCCTAAACCCTAAACCCTAAACCCTAAACCCTAAACCCTAAACCCTAAACCCTAAACCCTAAACCCTAAACCCTAAACCCTAACCCTAAACCCTAAACCTAAAACCCAAAACCCTCAACCCTTAACCCTAAACCCTACCCCAAGATTGCCAGAGGCAAGGGCCAGAACTTTCGGTACTTGGGCGAGCTGACGTTCTTCCCAGCCTGCCGCTCTGGTCTATAGGGCTCACACGGCTAAACCCTAAACCCTAAACCCTAAACCCTAAACCCTAAACCCTAAACCCTAAACCCTAAACCCTAAACCCTAAACCCTAAACCCTACACTATACACCCTAAACCCTATGGTCGCCTTACTTCGAACCTCAGATTGTAGCCCACACGGATATCTCAAGCCCTGAAGCCCTTAACCCCCAACCACGACACCCCAAGGGTTTAGGGTTTAGGGTTTCGGTTTAGGGTTCAGGGTTTATGGTCTAGTTTACAATAGGGTCAGAGGTATAGGAACTCTGATCATAGCCCCTCATTTAGGGTACTTAGAACCCTACTTTACAGTAGCCATGACCCTCAAGCATGATGTTCCTGAACTACGTCACCCTTAACTGCACGGTGGGCCCGCACCCTAACCGTAACCCCAAACCCTAAACCGCAAACCCTAAACCCTGAACCCTGCAAAGACACCTCACACCCAAGAATGCTTTCGAGTTGAGTTCTGCCAGAAGCCCTAATTAATTCCTTGGGAAGGTTCATTGGGGGGGGGGGGGGGGGGGGGTTGCAAAAATAAGGGACCCCCAATATAGACCGCCAAGCAATAGGATTACCTTGAATTACAGACCCCACTAAGGTACCCCTATTTTCGGAAACACCCGTGGTAGCTGTAAGGTTACAAGGAAGGGTATGGAATCTTTAAGTAGGGATATGGTCACTTATAGCTTTTGGTACCCTACATATTAACCCCAGTTACATCTGCCCATGAACCTCCAAGTATACGTCGGGTCCACAATCGGGCAGCCAGTTAGCCCTAAACCTCAAGAGCCATGAAACTCTGGACCTTCATGACCTTGCGGATGAAACCCTACACCCTGAACCCTGAACCCTACACCCTGGAGCCTAAACCCTGGAAACCCACACCCCCAAATTTGCACCCCAAACCCTTAACCCTAAACCCTAAACCCCATGTGGCCTTGCGTGGCGCCATAGCTGCACCCTACATGCTCGCCCACCCTTCCTCCGAGCCGCGGAATCTCTGTGCGCAAGGTTCACAGCGTCGCCCCCCCCATACTCCCCGAACCACAACAAACCCCTAGGGTTTAGGGTTTAACGTTTAGGGTTTAGGGTTTAGAGTTTAGGGCTTAAGGGGTTTGCCGACACCCTACACCCTATGAAGCCTAAAGCCCAGAAGGTTTAGGGATTTCTGAGAAAATTCATGGGTAGGGTAAGTTGGCACCTCGTGTCGGCCCTTGCTTTGAGGTATAAGTTGGGCATCCATCGTTCTGACTGGTTCTAGTCTTCAGTGAGGAGGAGGCACTTGTGACCTTATAATTAGCAAGTTTCAAGCTACAAAGAACCATCCAGTACATAGGGTGTAGGGTTTTAGGGCTTAAGGTTTAGGGCTTGCGTAAGAGCTCGTCTTGGGGGCGGGTTGCTTATCGGCTGTACGGCTAGTCAGGGCTCTCACGCGCCAAAACTGAAAGCGTCAAACCCTTGCAGTAAGCATCGGCCCTTAACTGCCTGACCCCAATCCCACCCTAAACCCTAAACCCTCAACCCCCCCTAAACCCTAACCCCTAAACCCTCTACCCCGAAGTATTAGCCCCAGGCTCAGACCCAAAGAATCCTGAAGGGCCCAGGAACCTCCAAAGAGTCCAATACTCCTTAAAGAAGAATTCACCCTTAAAGCATAATTCAGGATTCCTATATCCATTAAGGTACATTCCTTAATTCACACGTATTGGGCCCTTTGGGCCTACATGGGGTTTTCGGGTCTACAGGGTTGCACAACTTGGCAGCCCAGGAACCATCTTACGCTAAGGGCCCCCTTCTTTGGGGTGGGTTACCTTATAAGGGAACCCCCACCCCCCACCCCAAACCCTAAACCCTAAACCCGAAACCCTAAACCCTAAACCCGAAACCCTAAACCCTAAACCCTAAACCCGAAACCCTAAACCCTAAACCCCCAACAAAAGAATGTTAACGGTACCACTGGCCTACCAAGACAGAAACCACAAGCCACACTTGGGATGGTGCCCCCTTGTGCCAACAGTCCTGAATAGGGACTATAGTACCCCCTATTATCATCCCTACTAAGGCCTGCTAGTATAAGGGGGGAACATCCCAACCTACACCCCAATCCGAGCACAACTTGAGCGCACAGGAACCATATTTGGGGTTGGTTACTTTAGACGGGAACCCAGAGCCCCCCCCCCCCCGCCCCTCCCAACAAGAAAAAGCGCTACGTGTACCACTGGGATACCAAGACAAAACCACGAACCCTAAACCCTAACCCCTAAACCCCTAATTAACCCCTAAACCCTAAACCCTGAACCCTAAACCCACAAACAAGAAAAAAAAAAAAAAACGCGCGCCGAGCTCGCCGAGCAGGTTGCCAGGCTTCGGCCGCGGGAGCCCTGGCCGGGAGGCTACTCGGTTTTTGCAGGTTTAGGGTTTAGGGTTTAGGGTTTAGCGTTTAGGGTTTAGGGTTTAAGGTTCAGGGTTTAGGGTTTAGGGCTTAGGGTTCAGGCATGCAAGAGCTGGGGGGGGGGGGGGGGGCTGTGCCTATGATGTTGAGGGACCGGCTTTGGGGTTTCGAGCTCTCTCTCTCTCTCTCTCTCTCTCTCTCTATATATATGTATATTTATTTATTTATCAAATTATTTATGTATTTGTATATATGCAACTGTACCTGTGTGTGTGTGTGTATAATCTGCAACGCTTTTGTACACCCTCCTAAGCCCCAAGTCCTAAGGCAAACGATGCTCGCACTGCGAGTCGCTGATAAACCGAGCATATAGGGGTCGGAATAACTACATATAGGGTTTAGGGTTTAGGGTTTAGGGTTTAGGGTTGCTAATAATCTTCCCCTGTGGTCCCTGTGTAATTATACTAGCATAACCCCCAAAACCCTAATTCTAATTATTCAGGCCCTACATTCGGGTTTCTAGGGCTCGTCGGGCTCTATGGGGGGTCATGGGATTCAGGGCTTAAGGTCATCAGGTTGACTCTAGGGCTTATGGGATTTGGGGGCTTCTGGTGTTCTATAGTTGAGAAGACCAACAAATTGTAGCTCCGTCCTTGTCTGCGCCCTCCGCCATGCTAGGCTCAAGCAGGGAGTGTCAGGGAAAGTTAAAACTCGAAGTCCCTAATTCCCTCACATCGAAAAATTGAATGACGGAACCCTAACCTAAAGCCCTAAAAACCGAGACATGCCGTAAACCACCAACCTGATAACTACAGGGCCTGACCCTTTCGAGCCTTATGGCCCTACCTCACAACATGTCTGTAAATGACGTTTCGGCTTAGGGTTTAGGAGCAAAAAGAGAACTGGGTTGGCGAAAAGTTTGGACGCCGAACATGGGGCAGCGTCTTGGCTTCAAAGCCATCGAGCTCAAGACCCCCTTCGCTACGTCACACGGAAAGCCCTGACCTCGTCAAATGGCTGCAAGAGGCCGAGAATCAAAGGCAGAGCTTGAGGATGCTTTAGGGTTTAGGGTTTAGGGTTCTTGGGGCGCGAGGGCTTGGACGAGCGGTTTGAGTGCAAGAGGCTAACGCGACTATTGTACCGAATGTAATCTCCATTATTACGGATATTTCTATTTTGACAGTCATTACCGTTTTACTATTCTTACTATTGCCACGATTTTTACAAGGATTACTACTCCTATTATTCATATTATTGTCATTTTTACGGTTATTCTTCATGTTACTATTGATGCTACTGCTACTACTACTACTACTACTACTACTACTACTACTACTACTACTACTACTACTACTACTACTACTACTACTACTACTACTACTACTACTACTGCTACTGCTACTACTGCTACTCCTGCTACTCCTGCTACTCCTGCTGCTGCTACTACTACTACTACTACTACTACGACGACGACGACGACGAGGACGAGGACGAGGACGAGGACGAGGACGAGGACGAGGACGAGGACGAGGACGAGGACGACGACCACCACGACGACGACGACGACGACGACGGTCCGTGTCATGATTCATGAGTCACCCCTTCGGCCTACCCTGAAAAAACCTAGACCACCTAAAACAAAACAAAAGAGGTACATTTCTGGGTTGAAAGCGGCTTAGAAGCGAACCGAAGCCCTCAAAAAAGGGGAATAAGGGGGCCTGCTCTGGGTCCTAGATAACCCTGCAAGGTTGTTAGTGTTTTTTAATGCATATAGCAATCGACCAAACACTTTTTGCTCGCGGCATCTCTTTGTACCCGCCGGAGAATAAGTCTGGGGCGCTCAACCAAACGCAGATGACGAGCAACTTTACAGGGAGCGGCCCCGAAGAAACCCGCACCGCTTGGGCATGTGTGGACGCTGTGTGAACATGTAGACGCTATACCCTAAGCCCTAGACCCTCAACCATAAACCTACCAGGGGCAACCATTAACATCACTAACACCCCCCCATTGGCTCCGCATACTCACCCCGATAAGAGCTGCCGCAAAACTCAAAACCAAAAGCTTAAAACCTTATGAAGCCATGAAGGGCACCACAACCGATCTAAAGCTGTAAACCCTACAAAGCCCGAAAAGGCCAACAACCCTAAACCCTAAACCCTAAACCCTAAACCCTAAACCCTAAACCCTAAACCCTAAACCCTAAACCCTAAACCCTAAACCCTAAACCCTAAACCCGAACCCTAAACCCTAAACCCTGAACCCTAAACCCTAAACCCTAAACCCTCAACCCTAACCCTAAACCCTAAACCATGAACCCTGAACCCTATAAACCCTAAACCCTATAACCCTAAACCCTAGTCTTTCGGAGGCCTGAACTCGCCATCTGCGTGATGGAGACACGACTGGTCTGGCCCCTGGCTGCACTGCAGGGCACTGGGTGCTCCTCCGTTAGGGTGTAGGGGGGTTGTAGGGGTTTAGGGGTTTAGGGTTTAGCTCCTCCGTTAGGGTGTAGTTGTTGGGGATTTAGGATTTATCGGGATTTCAGGGTGTTAGGGTGTGAGGGTTTAGGGCTTAGGGTTGAGGGCTTATAGGGGTTTTGGGCTTATGGGGGTGTGCAGTTTGTTTCAAAGTTCATCGGGGTTCAGGGTGCCGACTCACGTGCA
Organism: Symbiodinium natans; assembly: GCA_905221605.1. Classification (NCBI taxonomy): domain Eukaryota; class Dinophyceae; order Suessiales; family Symbiodiniaceae; genus Symbiodinium; species Symbiodinium natans. Next base: position 320,644 of record CAJNDS010000735.1, on the reverse strand, counting down.
GGGTTTCGGGTTCGGGTTTCTACTGGCATGTCAGGCTTCGTGGGTTAGGGTTTAGGGTTTAGGGTTTAGGGTTTAGGGTTTAGGGTTTAGGGTTGGGGGGCCATTAAAAAGAAAATGCCTTGATAGGGATTGTATAGGGGATTAAGGGTATTAAAAACGATACACACACATATATATATATATGTATATATATATAGAGAGAGAGGGGATTAAAGGGAATAACAAAACACTTGTGCAGGGAATAACAAACACCCATGCACCTCTACATATGTATATATATATATATATATTTTTTTTTTTTTGGGAAGGTTTCGATCCTGGCCTTGAGGTCTGGCATTGGTTGACTAGACCCAGGATTAACCTAGGAATGAAAAGGGTACTCTTTTTGGTTTGAAGGGGGTTCTAGGGGAACTCCAACCCTAAAAAAGTAAATACGGGCCTACTCCGGGTCCTACTTACACTTAACCCTACACCCTACACCCTACACCCGACACCCTAAACCCTAAACCCTAAACCCTAAACCCTAAACCCTAAACCCTAAACAAAAAAAGGGAATAGGGGCCTACTCCGGGTCCTAGTTGAAGCTCCGAGGGCTCAATCTCCCCTGCGCCCAGCCGCTTCCACAACAAGGAGGGAAAGAGTTCCAAGCCTGGCATCCGGCGAAGTTGCTCCCCTAAACCCTAAACCCTAAACCCTAAACCCTAAACCCTAAACCCTAAACCCTAAACCCTAAACCCTGAATCCTATACCCTAGACCCTGGCGTTTTGGGTAGGCAGCCTTCAGCTGCGAAGAACTCTTGGCTGAACAATCGCTGAGGCTCTGTGGTAAGACCTTGTTGGCTCCTCTTTGCCACACGAGGGCTCTCATAACATCGGGCCGCATGAAGCCCTAAGCCCTAAACACCAATCACATGCATGCCTAAGAACTTAGGGTTTAGGGTTTAGGGTTTAGGGACCATTGCTTGGCTTGACGGGATTTCAATTCGTGCATCCGGGAACCAAACCCAGTCCAGTAGGCTGAGGATTCAAGGTTTTGGGGCTCTTTAACCTAAGGCTCCAACTAGCCCAAAGTAGGTATTATTTACAGACTTTCAACCCAATGTAGGTATTATTTGTATGCTTGGAGCCCGAGGGTTAACCTATCAACCCCCCAAGCACCATAAACCCCAATATTTGATGGAACATTTATTGGGGTTACACTGGGATTATTAGTTGGACCTTCGGTGTTTGCTGAGGGTACCAAGAAGAGGAAGATGGGTACCATTCTGAGGTAGGTTTGGGGGCCCAATAAAATTTCAATTTTCAAGGGCCTTAAGGATTTTATAGGGGACCAAGGGGAATCAGAATGGAAAAATATTTTCAAGCCTACCCTTGTATTTGGCATCCTGGGGAAGGGTCATCTGAACTGGGAGCTCGAGGTGAGTTGGAGCGTATAGGCAGTGGCACGTCGAGGAAAAGGATGGGCAGCTGCTCAAATGTGCTGCAAAGAGGTAGGGAATGGTAGGGATTCAGGGTTTAGGGGGTCAGGGCTTAAGGTTTAGGATTTAGGGTTTAGGGCGTCAGACACACGACCTAGCACTGGGGGTTGAAGGTTTAGGTTCTATGGGCTGTTTGGTGGTTGAGTCAGCGTAACCTAGCCATTGGCATCACTTTGGCCTTCAAGGTCCGGGAAGGACCCAGAGACTCCAAAACCCCTTAATTAAGGAATATACCTTAAATCATATTAGGGTTCCTATTATAATTTAAGGTATATTCCTTGATTAAGGGGTTTTGGAGTCTCTGGGGAGGATGTTCTGAAAAAGAATGGCACAGCAGCAGCAAACTGCAGCTGTGAGGCTGTCCAAGGCGGTTCCCGTCGGCCCGGATGTGGAAGAATGATCCCTTGAACCCTTAAAGTACTACTTGCCTTAAGAACCCCAAAAGATGAAAGAGAATCAGCCCTGGATTACCTTAGAAGAATATGGCTCATGGCTTTTAATATTTTTTAACTATTCATTTTTATTCATTTTTTTATTTTTTCATTTTTTTTTTTTTTTTTTTGGGGGGGGGGGGGGGGGGGGGGGGGGGGTTTCTTAAGCAAGTAGTAGAAAATGACCCTCCAAACCGCCACCTGCTTGATCTTGGGGGGCTTTATAAGGCGTTCGGGGCACTCTGGGATGGCCCGTAAAAAGACCCTCTGAAACAAATCTGAATGTGATCCTCTTAAACCCAACCAGGATTTAGGGTTTAGGGTTTAGGGTTTAGGGTTTAGGGTTTAGGGTTTAGGGTTTAGGGTTTAGGGTTTAGGGTCCTCTTAAACCCAAAAAGGGAAAATATAAGATGTCCCAAGGGCCTACCCAGAACTTTAGAGGGGGAGGGTGGGTTTAGGGGGTGCGCAACTCCCGAAGGCAGGTTGAGTAGATACAAGTCGGCCCTTGCTATTAGCAACCTAAACCCTAAACCCTAAACCCTAAACCCTAAACCCTAAACCCTAAACCCTAAACCCTAAACCCTAAACTGTGCTGAGCAAGCCCCGAAGCTGCCATTTATGGAAGGCCATTGCATTTCGAAGACAATCGCGTCAGCTAATGCCTACAGTTCTGTGACATCTCCCATTCCAGCAGCTGATAGGGGTAAAATTTGCAACTGTTCAGGGTTTAGGGTTTAGGGCCTAGGGTTTAGGGTTTAGGGTCAAGCCTACCCGATAACCAAGGGCAGAAGACGGACGTCAAAAGCTAGAGGCCAGTATAAAGGCCTACTCTACTGGTAGGCGCTTCAGCTAGATCCAAGAGAAACCTAGGGAAAAAGGGGTTTAGGGTTTAGGGTTTAGGGTTTAGGGTTTCGGGTTTAGAGGCGCCCTACTCTGGGTCCTAGTCTCCCCAAACCCCAAACCCCAAACCCCAAACCCCAAACCCCAAACCCCAAACCCCAAACCCCAAACCCCAAACCCCAAACGGCCCCAAACCCCAAACCCTAAACCCTAAACCCTAAACAAAAAAGGGGATAAGGTCCTAGTCAATCTAAAAGGATCCCAAAGAAGTGCTCTGGGCCTTGCTGGGAACCGACCACCTCTCCGCAACATACCCTTTGGGAATGCTGTGACGGATTGGTTTTGCGGGGTTCAAGGCGGCTTGGGGTTTAGGGTTTGGGGTTTAGGGTTTAGGGTTTAGGGTTTAGGGTTTGGGGTTTGGGGTTTAGGGTTTAGGGTTTAGGGTTTAGGGTTTGGGGTTTGGGGTTTAGCTCCGGAAAGTCGGCTGCAAACAGCGAGCACACTGAAGTCAGAGCTTCAGCGGTGCAGACCGGTTCGGGGCTGAGCGCTTCGAGCAGCTTGGGGGGTTTAGGGTTTAGGGTTTAGGGTTTAGGGTTTAGGGTTTAGGGTTTAGGGTTTAGGGTTTAGGGTTTAGGGTTTAGGGTTTAGGGTTTAGGGTTCAGGGTTTAGGGTTTAGGGTTTAGGGTTGAGGGCTTCGGGCGTACTTTTCGGGTGTTCGGCCTGTTGCAACGCAGACTGAACCCTGAAAGCAAGTTAAACGGCCCCTGAACACTGATTGAACCTGAAAGCTCGACATGCCTATCGGTTAGGGTTTAGGGTTTAGGGTTGAGGGTTTAGGGTTGAACCCTGAACCCTACTTGGAGGTTCATGGGTAGCTATAGGTAGGGTTGCAAGTACGCTTCTTCAGGTTATCAGTAGAGTTCCCATACTTCTCACCCTACTTATAACCCCAAACCCTAAACCCTAAATCCTAAGCCCATGAATCCTACACCCAAAACCCCAAACCCAGAACACCGCACACCCCTGAAGCACAGAACCTCGTACGAATGTCAACCTCTAAAGCCCTAAATCCAAAACCCTAAACAACACCTGGAAACCCTGGACCTTGCTACACCCTACACCCTAAACCCTAAACCCCGAAACCCTAAACCCCAAACCCCAAACCCTAAACCCCAAACCCTAAACCCTAAACCCTAAACCCTAAACTCGACACACCTCTTCAGGCTCCATGCGGCTGCAACGCCCGGGCCCCTCCAGTCCTTCGCTCCTTTGGCAGCCTTGGACCTACGGGTTTCCTGAGGCCTGAATCTAACTTTCAAGGCTTCGGGCTTTTAGGGTTTAGGGTTTAGGGTTTAGGGTTTAGGGCTTAGGGTTTAGGGTTTAAATTCAACATAACCCTTGGGCATACCCTGAAAAGATATTAGGGGGCATGGTAAGGGGTATGGGTTTGGGGCATGTTGAACTTTCTTAGACTGAAGCTTTGACTTCTAATGCCGAGCAACTCCTAGTAACCCAGTAACCGTATTGTAAAGGAACCCATAACCAAAAAACAAACAAAGGTTAGGGTGCCGCTGGGCTACCAACAACTAAGAAACCGAACCCACTGCCGTATGTAAAGGTACGAGGAGACTCTAGGTAGGTCGAGGGCTTTGGGCTTTGGGGAGAGAGGGGGGGGCGCGGGGGTTGGTAAGGACTCAAGGTCTACCTGCCAGGGGAGTCCACTGTCGACCCACTTTGACCCTATTAGGGTTTAGGGTTTAGTGTATAGGGTTTAGGGCTCCCCAACCCAAAGAAAGGTTACGCAGATAAACCAATGCCACTTCGAAAGCCACGGGCCCTGAATGATGGAGTTAGGGAATCTAACCCTATAAAGATATTTCTTACTGGCCCAAAACCCAAGGAAATAAAAGTTGAAAAGCATCCTTTTCGTTGCCCCTAGGGGATGGTCCATGCGCCTATGTGGTACATACCTGCGGCTCCAATGTAGAAGAAATAGGCTCAAGGTATACAAGTCGATAGACTCAAGGTCCATCTTAAACTCAAAGGAAAGCCTACCCTAACCCAAAACCCTAAACCCAAAACCCAAAACCCTAAACCCTAAACCCTAGACCCTAAACCCTAAACCCTAAACCCTAACCCTAAACCCCAACATGCAGAAAGAACATCGTAGGTCGAAGGCCGCCAGCGTTTAGCTACCGCCGGGACAGACGAAGCTCCAGCCGCACCAGCGCCTCGCACCAGGGTTTAGGGTTTAGGGTTTAGGGTTTAGGGTTTAGCATTTAGGGTTTAGGGTTTAGGGCTTAGGGTCTCAGGATCCATGTACCTATATATAGATAAGGCTTGGCCCCTAAAGCAACCCCTTTAAGGCCCAAGTGTATACTATACAAACCCTAATCCCCAAACCCCAGACCCCAGACCCCAAACCCCAAACCCTAAACCCTAAACCCTAAACCCACAAACGGATCCTTGGGGTTGGGGTTTAAGGTGTAGGGCCTTTTAGGGGTTTAAGATGTGGGGTGTCGGGACGAACAAGGACTCTCATGGCTCCGGGGCTTGGGGGGGGGGTGGGGGGGGGCTTTCAGAAAGGCTTTTGGGGTTCAGGGTTTAGGGTTTAGGGTTTAGGGTTTAGGGTTTAGGGTTTAGGGTTTAGAGTTTAGGGTTTTCCCCGCTGCCCTCCTGCAGGTTGAGGGCGTGACTGAAAGTGGGAGGGAGCGACCCTCAAAGTTAAAGACTCATCGACTGTGTGTTCTAGGACTGGTGATAACCGTACTTGGGTTTAGGGTTTAGGGTTTAGGGTTAGGGTTTAGGGTTTAGGGTTTAGGGTTTAGGGTTTAGGGTTTAGGGTTTAGGGTTTAGGGTTTAGGGTTTAGGGTTTAGGGTTCAGGGTTTAGGGTTCAGGGTTTAGGGTTCAGGGTTCAGGGTTTAGCTTGAAACCCTACCCGTAGCAACCAAGTCCCAGTCCCGGGGGTTCTCCCACCGAGCGAAAGGCATCTGGCCTCGAAGACGAAGAGGCCCTAAACTACCATTTGGTAAAAGAACCCCCCAAAAAGTAAAAGCATTTTCTTCCTGATAAGGGCAATATGGGCGTTATTATGTTTATTGTTGTTTTGTTTTTCTTTTTTGTTTTTTTTTGGGAGGGGGGGGGGGTTCTTGAGCAATTGGTAAACCCTCATCGCGGTCTGAATGGGCCGTGTGCTTTTACCAGTCCCGTCAAACAAACGAGACCCAAGAGGAACCCTAGGTGCAAAAAGGGTGCCCTTTCTTGGCTTCAACGGGCTTGATGAGGGAAGAGAGAAAGGGAATAAGCCCTAAACCCTAAACGCCAAACCCTAACAACAAAAAGGAAAGGGAATGGGGGCCTACTCTGGGTCCCAGCAAAGAGCCCCCTAAACCCTAAACTCCCTAAACCCTAAACCCTAAACCCTAAACCCTAAACCCTAAACCCTAAACCCTAAACCCTAAACCCTAAACCAAAAAAAGGGACCGTTGGGGGAAGGCCTCGCGGCTGCCCTGCAGCGGCCAAGAGGCGCCCTGCTGCGCACGTCGGGCGCAGGCGTGAAGGATTTGGGGTTTAGGGCTAGGGTTTAGGGTTTAGGGTTTAGGGTCTAGGGTTTAGGGTTTAGGGTTTAGGGTTTAGGGTTTAGGGTTTAGGGTTTAGGGTTTAGGGTTTAGGGTTTAGGGTTTAGGGTTTCGGGTTTAGGGTTTCGGGTTTAGGGTTTCGGGTTTAGGGTTTTAGGGTTTTAGGGTTTTAGGGTTTTAGGGTTTTAGGGTTTTAGGGTTTAGGGTTTAGGGTTTTTGGGTTTTTGGGTTTTGGGGTTTTAGGGTTTTAGGGTTTTAGGGTTTTGGGGTTTTAGGGTTTTAGGGTTTTAGGGTTTTAGGGTTTGAGGGTTTTAGGGTTTTAGGGTTTAGGGTTTACCGGTGAGGGTGGTGGAAGGGTGGGCCTGCAGCCTTCAGCCCTCATGTACATTGGTCCTTGACAGGTCCAAGCTGCCCCGAACCCTAAACCCTAAACCCTAAACCGGATATAGGGCTTGAAGCTGAAGCTGCAAGCGGGATAAACACACTGATGCGTCGCTTGCTTCCGTTCTAACACCTGGCGCCTTTGTACCCAAATCCCAATCCAGCCCCCTAAGGGTCCATGTACCTAAACCCTAAACCCTAAACCCTAAACCCTAAACCCTAAAGCCTACAGGCTAAACCCTAATACTTGGGCCTTAAAGTACTTCCTACGTAGGGACTTTGGGGCCTAAGTATATAGTAATGAGGTACATGGACCCGCAGGGCCCCAGAACTACATGGTGCGCGGCGTGTTCACGCCCCTACAACGGGAAGCATGTTCTGGGGAAGGGGGGTTCAGGAAACACTGGCAGGCGTGGGTTATTCATGAAGTAGAGTCATTTCGGTGATTTGGAGGAGGGCCCTCTCACACTACTGGGTAAGTTTTGTAAGATAGGAGTTTGATGGCAGCAACAGGATTATGATGGCAGGGCGGCTTGTGGAGGGGCATGTCCGGAAGTCATCAGGGCAGCGGCTTTTTTTTTTAAACACTGTAAATACCAGTGTTTTGGGCATGGTCGCCAAAGGCGAGGACACTTGTGAATGCTTTTGTTGTTGCACATCCTTCCGCAGTATGTTGTACAAGCGGCGGAAATGCTGTAAATACCAGTGTTTTGGGCGTAAACACCAGTGTTTTGGGCATGGTCGCAAAAGGCATGGACGCTTGTGACAACGTGTCTTGTTCCACAACCTTGCACGGTACGTTGTACAAACTGGGAAAACGCTGTAAATACCAGTGTTTTGGGCGTGGATGCAATATGAATGATGTTCTTATACCCCCCCCCACCCCCCCCCCCACCCCCCCACCCCCCCCCGCCAAACCCGCAAGGAAGAGGAAATGCCTGAGCAAGTGCTGAAAAACGTAGGGGCGGGAACGCGCCGCGTTCCAACTACATGTGAAAACTTTGGCCGCAATATGGGGGGTTTCCGAAAATGAGGGACCCCTAATATAGACCCTCAAGTAGCAAGATTCCCGTAGAATAAGGACCTTTCGGAAACCCCCCACCATATTGACTACCTAAACCCTAAACCCTAAACCCTAAACCCTAAACCCTAAACCCTAAACCCCCGACCATTGCATCGCATCCTGAGCCGCCCCAAATTCCCTCAGACCCTAAACACTATTATAGGGGGCTTAATGGTCAGTTTAGGGTTTAGGGTTTAGGGTTTAGGGTTTAGGGTTTAGGGTTTAGGGTTCAGGGGGTTATTCCAGACAAATAAAGGGACCATAAGGGAATACTACTAGTAATTCTTCCGACCCCTAAAAACTGAATCCTCTACCCAAAGCCTCCAGCCCTCCAAACCATGTACCATATGAAGCAGGCTTTATATTTCTTGTACCCCCAAAAGGACACCCAATATACACACTCACCAATATTAAAACGGAACCTTATATACACTCACCAAGAACAGCAATGTAAACCCTACTTCATATACCCCAAATTGCCCTAAACCCTAAACCCTAAACCCTAAACCCTAAACCCTAAACCCTAAACCCCAAATTACCCTGCGCCCGTTTCTTCGCGCCTGGGCCACGCAGAGGGGCTCGACCGGGAAGTTGTGCGCCTGGTGCCAGGGTGCAACTTAGGTTTGCTGTTTTTTGGTTGTTACTATTATTATTATTATTATTATTATCATTGTTGTTGTATTTGTTTGGTCTTTTTTTTTGGGGGGGGGGACGGGTTGAGTTGGGCTGGGCTGGGCTGGGTTGGGTGAGTTGAAGTTACTGAAGTTAGGGGTTTAGTTGCTGAAGGCAAGGGCCCTCACGCATGCCCAAGCTACCTCCGTTGCTGGAAATTCACGACGCAAGTGGAGGGCAGCAAATCCCGGTATCCTTGCCCTTTGACACGTGGCTCCAACTCTCCATTTATTACGCCTGCGAGTATCACATGCGTCAGCTTTCTCACACTGTGTCGAGCTCACTGCAGCGCGGTGCCCTGCAGGGAAACCTTTCGCATCTGCAGCGATCTGAGCGGTGGCATGTGTCCGTGCCTCATTCCCATGCGTTGTCACAGAACCCCCCCCCCCCCACAGGGGATGGCCCATTTGCCAGGTGCTGCCAACATCTCAACCGTGATTCGCGGCGCTCTTACGCCATTGAGAGCCTGGCAGCGACGTGGAGCGCATAGCCCTTTGAAATCAGACGCTGTCGCCTCAACACTGTGCTTAGGCGTCCACGTGGGGAGAGGATTCTGTAATCATGCTCGGAAGTCACCTGCACCCGTTGCCCAGAATTTTGGAACAAGGCCCCATGTGATGGGGCCTGAATTCTATGTCTGGGGCCCAAGCAACCGTGAGTAGCCATACCCAAGAAAGGAACAAACACCGCACCTTTTTGGTACAATTGGGTTTAGGGAGGTTAGGGACTTTGCCCATGCTCCATGGCGCAAATCACGGCGCCCTTGAACACTTCAACCCCCAGAAGCCCTAAACCTCCCAAACCCCAAACCCCATGACCAACAAAACCCTCAACCCTGACCCTCAACCCTGAACCCTGAACCCTGAACCCTGAACCCTGACCCTAAACACTAAACATTAAACCCTAAACCCTAAACCCCAGTAGGCGGCAAATTTGCAAATTTGCCTACTTCGTGGGCAGTTTCGCCTCCTTCGTGGGCATTTTTCGGCCCCTCTCCCCCCCCCCCCCCCCCCCCCCCCCCCGCCCTTCCCCCCTCCCGCCCCCCCCTGCTTCATGGCCATTTCCCCCACCCCCACCCCCCCTCTCCCCTCTCCCCTCCCTCCCCAGGGTTTAGGGTTTCAAGGGTTTAGGGTCTCAAGGGTTTCGGATGTCAAGGGTTTAGGGTGTCAAGGGTTTAGGGTCTCAAGGGTTTAGGGTCATAGGGTTTTGGGTCCGCTGGATTTTGAACCTTAAGCCTACTGGGAATTGAATGAACTTTGTATTTTCTCAATGTTATGGGTTTCTTGGGTGGGTGGGTTTCTCTTCTAACGCTTGACAAGCTGCCCGACTGGTGAATGCTCGGACTTGAGATGCTGTAAACCCTAAACCCTAAATCCTCAACCCTAAACCCTAAACCCGAAACCTTAAACCCTAAACCCTCAACCCTAAACCCTAAACCCTACAACCTAAACCCTAAACCCTAAACCCTAAACCCTAACGGCCTGGGCGAGGTGGCTGCCTGGCAAGCCTTCGATGTCGAAGCGGATGTCCAGGCGCGCCGAGACCAAGGCGGGGTCAGTACACTTCACCTCGAAGACCGGCTTGGGGTTTAGGGTTTAGGGTTTAGGGTTTAGGGTTTAGGGTTTAGGGTTTAGGGTTTAGGGTTTAGGGTTTAGGGTTTAGGGTCAGTACACTTCACCTCGAAGACCGGCTTGGGGTTTAGGGTTTAGGGTTTAGGGTTTAGGGATTAGGGTTTAGGGTTTAGGGTCAGTACACTTCACCTCGAAGACCGGCTTGGGGTTTAGGGTTTAGGGTTTAGGGTTTAGGGTTTAGGGTTTAGGGTTTAGGGTTTAGGGTTTAGGGTTTAGGGTTTAGGGTTTAGGGTTTAGGGTTTAGGGTTTAGGGTCAGTACACTTCACCTCGAAGACCGGCTTGGGGTTTAGGGTTTAGGGTTTAGGGTTTCGGGTTTAGGGTCAAGGGTTTGGGGGTTTTGGGGAGAGAGGGTTTAGGGGTCTAAGGGCTTGAGCGTTTAGGGCCTTGAGGGCGCGAGGGTTTAAGGGCGCACGGTTGCCCAGTCACCGTTAGAAACAGGGCGCCAATTTGTGCCCAATGAGGACTGTAACTGCAACTATGAGGGAGACGGGGAATGAGGGCACTACCCTAAACCCTAAACCCCAAACCCCAAACCCTAAACCCTAAACCCTAAACCCTACTCAGGGACTCAACCGGCTCAACCCTGTATGTAGCCCTTTTTGCACTTGTGATCCACGGAAACAACGGCTGAGATTCAGGGCATCAGGCTTCAGGATTTCAGGCTCCGGATCAGGGATTAGGGTTTAGGGTTTATAGGGTTTAGGGTTTAGGGTTTACGGTTTGGGGGAGTTTGCGGCTCAAGGCACTTGAGGTGCGAGGGAGGACTGAGTGTACACATGGCGCAGCGCCTTAAGACGAACTGGGACCCGGAGCTTGTCCAGGGTATACGAGAGACCCTGAAGAGAAAGGGTTTAGGGTTTAGGGTTTAGGGTTTAGGGTTTAGGGTTTAGGAGACAGTACTTAAGTTGCGTCTTTTTTCCTGTTTGAGTGGGCATGCAGGTTCTCATCGTTAGGGGCTTGCAGGGGCCTGCAATGTTGCTCGCAGGTTGTTGGCGACGAAGACCGGCGTCGCCTGGCCCGCAGCCTACACCCTAAACCCTAAACCCTAAACCCTAAACCCTAAACCCTAAACCCTAAACCCTAAACCCTAAACCCTAAACCCTAAACCCTAAACCCTAAACCCTAAACCCTAAACCCCGCCGTGGCGAGAAGAAGAATGGGTTAAGGGTTCAGAGGTCCTAGGGCTCAGGGTTAAGAGGAGCCTGGGCTTGCCAAGAGTGCCTTCTATACCCCCAAGAGCGGAATTCTGCCCTGTGTCCACTGTGTTTTTTTTCAGGTTGCAATGGGCCCTAAACCCTAAACCCTAAACCCTAAACCCTAAACCCTAAACCCTAACCCCTAACCCCTAAACCCTAAACCCTAAACCCTAAACCCTAAACCTAAACCCCTGTCGGGAAAAAAAAACGGGGAATATGGGCCACACCCTCAGCCCGAGCCCCGGGGAGCTGCTGGGGATTTGGTTTTCGGCTTTTGGGGTCTTGGGGTTGAGGGGTTTACTAGAGTAGGTTTGGGGCCCTTTGACAATTAAATTCTTATGGCTTTGCGAAGATTATATAGAGGACTAAGGGTAATAGCCATGAACAAGTATGTCCGAACCTACCGCTGTTTAGGGGATTCGGGTGCAGGGCTTGAGGGTTTACCGTCTAGGGCTGAAGTCGCGTTTTTTGGGTCAAGGGTAATAAAACATGTTCAAGAGGGTTCAACGTCTAGGGCTGAACTCGCGTTTAGTTTTCTTTTTTTTTTTTTTCTTGGGGGGGGGGGGGGTGCTCCAAGACACCCAAAAGCTCTTCAAAAGTTGGAAGCACAGTCACGGCTGGTTGCCCCCACCGCATTTAACACCAAAAACAACAAACACACAAGTAGCCGGCTTCGGGTCCAGGAGCCTAACCCTTAAACCCTATAAAACCGAAACCCTAAACCCTAAACCCTAAACTCTAAACCCTAAACCCTAAACCCCCCCTCCCCCCCCCCCGACCCCCTCCTTACAGAAAGCAAGGCCCAAAGCTCTCTCACGAGGCCTCGTCAGCCACGGGCGCCGGGTTGAAAAAGACCACGAAGGGGACCTGGGTTAGGGGTTGAGGGTTGGGGTTTAATAGGGTTTAGGGTTTAGGGGTTGAGGGGTTAAGGGGTTTGGGGGTTTAGGGGTTTAGGGGTTTAGGGGGTTAGGGTTTTAGGGGTTTAGGGGTTTCGGGGTTTAGGGGTTTAGGGGTGTAGGGTGCAGCGAACAAGATTAGGTGGGGTTTAGATTTCCGTCGAAAGGGGGCGTTGAACATCAAAAAGGGTTTAGGGTTGAAGGCAGACGGGGGCTTCACAGAGCCCAATATCTCATCATTCTGGAACATCCTGGGATCCCACTGCCACTATCATACTTACGAGGGTTTAGGGCTTGGGGTTTCCGGTTTTGGGTTTTGAGATTAGGGGGTTCATGGGTAGTTTCAAGTAGGGTTTTCCATATAGTAACTGCAATTGTATCCTCATAAAGGGTACTTACAACCCGACTGAAGACTAATGAACCTCTAACTAATCAGGGTATCTATTGCTTAATGTAACCTGAACCCCCCAAAAAGGGAACAAGGGCCTACTCTGGGTCCTGGGGTATAAAAAATGCATAATTACGGGGTGTAACTGCCCTAAACCCTAAGCTCTAAACCCTAAACCCTAAACCCTAAACCCTAAACTCTAAACCCTAAACCCTAAACCCTGGGCTTCCGGGGACACTCTCTGGATTGAGGATTGGGCTTCCTCCGCCGCATCCGACAGGCGGATGGCAAAGCGGCGGGAGGTGCCATAGCCTCGGCGATAGGGTTTAGGGATTAGGGTTTAGGGTTTAGGGTTTCGGGTTTCGGGTTTAGGGTTCAGGGTTTAGCACGGGTCGGGAAGGCCAATCCCTAAACCCTAAACCCTAAACCCTAAACCCTAAACCCTAAACCCTTCTAGCTCTGGAGTTCTGTGGGGTTTCGGGTTTCGGGTTCAACCTTGGAATGTTCCCCATTATACTAACAGTCCCTAATAAGGATTGTAGTACTATGATAATCCCTATACATCCCACATCCCACGCTAAACCCTATAAGCGGGGGTGTAGACAACCCAACAAGCGTGAGAACCGTTAAGGAGAGCGGAGCTCGTGAACAGACCCGCGCCCTGAGTTGGGATCGTTTACGTAAGGCGCATCAAAAAGTTACCCGCAACAAACATAGACTTCTCGCAGCACTGCAAAACAGCGGGCCCGTCAAAGAGGAGCCCTACTGAAAGGGCCAAGCGATCTAGAGATCTTCTGGGTCGTTCGTTTATCATCCGCGGAATCAACACCTGAGAGAACTCACATGCTGGCAACTTCACCTTACACCCCTGACCCGAAACACCAAAAGCCAGTCGTCTAGGCTCTTGGAATACAAGCATTGAAACCTGTCCGAAGAGCCATGCAAACGCTTGCGCTCTGCGCCAGGCCAAGCCCTGAAGCCTTGACACCTGAGGTTCCGGTATGGGGTTTAGCTAGGAGGGCCCTTCAACACCCTCTGAAAGATATTCCTAAACATGATCCTCTTAAACCCCAAAAAGGGAAAGTATAAAATATATCAAGGGCCTACCCAGTTAGGGTTTAACCTCAAACCCCAACTTACCCTTAGGCTCAAAATAGCCCGAAAACCCATATAAGAAGGCCTTTTGGCCCAAAGAAACCTGAAAGTAGGAGGCCTTATTCGAGCCTTAGCTATACTCCCCTTAGAACCTTAATAAAAACAAATGTTTAACATCCTCTTGAGTTTTATCTAAACAAAAATTAAAAAATGATTCCCAAGGAGGATATAGTTAGGGTAACTTCATCTCAGCTGAGTCTGCCAACGATACTGCGAGGCCATGCGCCGCAAATCCACGCACCATCCTGGCTGGCTTTTGCAGGTTTAGGGTTTAGGGTTTAGGGTTTAGGGTTTAGGGTTTAGGGTTTAGGGTTTAGGGTTTAGGGCTTGCTTTCTCAGAGAGAAACCCCTACCCTGAGGGTCCATAGACCTATATACACTAGAGACTTGGGCCTTGAAGGGGTTACTATGTGCTAGCTTAAGAAATCCCTAAGGGTCCATGTACCTCATTAGTATATGCTTGGGCCCCAAAGTCCCTATAAAGGAAGTACTTTAAGGCCCAAGTATATAATGATGAGGTACATGGACCCTTAGGGAATTACATACTGTGCAGGCACACGGGCCCTTAGGAATGATTCATGACTTGAGGAATCTTCCTGAAATAGGGTCGTCGGGTTTCAGGTTTGGTTCTCGAGTGCACCTAGACATGAAGCCTAAAGCCACCAAAGCCGCAAACCTTTGCCGACCGCCAAGGTTTTTTCGGGCTGCGGGCTTACAGCTCCGGGTTTAGGGTCTAGGCCTCAGGCTTTGGTGGGTTTAGGGTAGGGCTGAAGGTTCAGGTTCAGGGTCTAGGGTTTAGGGCGGCAGTCGAAGGCTAGGAACCCAGGGTGATGGTTCGTGGCCTTCGGTGTGTCCAGTGCTACTAGTATTGACTTGGATTTTCTACACCTTCCTCCAGGAAATCTATGTAGAGTGGCCTACCCAGATCCCTGGCAGGATCCAAAAAGTAGATCTCTTTGAGGGTTCCTAAGAATGTCCCAATAGCAGTTGGGGGTTCTACTTTTTGGATCCTCCCGGGGGCCTGGGTACCTTAAAGATCATCCATGTCCGTACATTCTTTTTGTTAACGGCGTATATAAAAAGGTCGCTCCAGGCTCTTATCCGTCAGTCGCATCCTTCCCTGGGTCTACCTACCTACACATACACATGCATGACATATACCCACCCAGCTACCTATCTCCCCTTATCTCCTTTTAATTAACCTGCAGCAACCTATAGGTCCTTGCAGCAGGGGGCCCACAGAGCTGCAACTTATATAACGAGCTTCACTTGCAATCAGGCCCCAAGGGACTTCGAGTAGCTGGCACAAAGCAGGGCTTGTTACTGTTATCTGTAGAGACTGACACCAAGGCGGCCCTTAACCTGCATACTTGGAGTCCTTGGGTCAGTCCTACTATAGGCACAGTACAAATTTCGATGCTACGGCCGCAGGAGAGGCCAGGCGAGTCAGGAGCCCTACGCCCGAAAAAATTAGGATCATCGCCCCTCTACTACCCCACGAAGGCATGAGGACTATAAGTCTTTTAGCTGTCCGCGCGGAAGAATGCTCTGAGGGAAGCACTGACGCACACGCCGCCGGTGTCGTCGTAGTACGTCAGCAGCTCGCCGACATTGGGAAGCACCTGACTCACACTCCGATTCATTTATCCATGAGTCGACACCCGAAACGAAAGCCCTGTCATCACGAGATCGTCTAGGGTTTGGGATAGCATTTAGGATAGGGTTTAGGGTGCTCTGGTCAGGTGCACCGAAATGGCAGGTCATAAATGTGAGAGCGGCTGTCAGGGTCCCCAGTACATACGTCAAGAGAGTTCATTCTGGTCATCCCCAACCTCAGAACTCTTAAGGTTTTAGGGTTATAGGGTTTACAGGGCATAGGGTTCAAGACTAACTTCCAGTAGCATAACTCTTGCACCCGTAGCGACAGACTGTAGTTGAACTGCGGGCTCTGAACTCCTCAACTTTAAACCCCGGACCCTGAAACATAAATCCTAGACAACTCCTCGGACCATCATGGCTGGTAGGGCTCATGTAGGGTCGCAGGTTGAGGTGACTGAGGCCCTGAAGTCAACACTGGTTTTATACAGTCAGTCCGAAACCAACACACGCAAACCCTACTTCCAGGTTCATGGGTAGCAATAAGTAGGGTCATAAGTACCCCAAAATGTTATAATTCCGGTGGCCATAAATGTAACCCTACCTATAACTACCCATGAACCTCCAAGTAAATACTCCCGAGCCCCATGAAAGACGCCTGGCGAAACCATCTTACGCCACTAACACAACCCCCCCCCCCCCCCTTTAGGTTTAGGGTTCAGGGTTCAGGGTTCAGGGTTTAGGGTTTAGGGTTTCACCACCACCACCACCACCACCACCACCACCCCCACCACCACCACCCTAACAATCTCACTTGATGGCCCAAGCACGTGTTTTGAACAAAGTAGGGTTTCAAGCGCCCTTCAAAAAGGTGTTGCTATCACCGCCCGGATCCTCTAAGTCCTGTAAGTCTATAAGGCTGGGTGGTCCCCAATTTAACTGCCTATGGACCTCCAAGTAAACACTTCAAATTCGGGGCCTGGGGCGCAGCTGCCGCCGGCGCTAAGACCGGACCCACAGGCCGTGGGGCCTAGGAGGTAAAGAGGCGGGTGCAAGCGTGACAGGGAAGGGGGTGAAGGAGGCTGCAGAAGGGAGGGGGACGGGAGGCGGGAGGGGGGAGGGGAGAGCGAGGGGGAGGGGGGAGGGAGGGGGGGGGGGGGGGGGGGGGGAGGGAGAGGGGGGAGGGAGGGGGGACAGAGGGGCGAGGAGGGAATCTTTTTAAGGGTATGGGGTTGATTGACAGCCAATCGCAGACCACAAGCACGCCACACACTCTCGCATTGCGATGTGTGCTTGGGATTTGGAGCTTGGCAAGGCAGACCATGATTTGCGATGACGTGTTGCAGCCTTGTGATTAAAAAATGGCAACACCTGACCCATAGGGTTGAGATATAGTGATTTGTTGGTTGCAATAAAATTGTGGGGCCTTGTTCGGGTCTCCGTTCCAACATATTCCTTCTTTCCAACCACTAAAAAAAACAAGCAGGACTCAGCACCTCGCCCTAAACCCTAAACCGTGAAGCCTGAACTTTACGGCTGTAAAGGAGCTGCCTGAATGATTGGGTGCCTGTCCTACTCTTTAAAGGGTATAAGAGGTTGTGCACCAGGGTTTAAAGCCTTAACCCTAGACCCTATAGAGCCCAAACCCTAAACCCTAAACCCTACACCCTAAACCCTAAACCCTGAACCCTGAACCCTGAACCCTAAACCCTAGACCCTAAACCCTAAACCCTAGTCTCAGTGAGTGCACCCTTCGTGATTCCGCTGCCACTCTTATACCTGGCTGCACTTGCAGTTTAGGGGGGGGGAGGGGGGTTAGGGCAGTTTAGGGCTGTTTAGGGGGGTTAAGGGGGCTTTAGGGGAGCTTTAGGGGGGGGGGGGGGGGGTTAGGGGGTTTATATAGGGGGAGGTTGAGTGGGGGTTTAGTGGATTCAGGGAGGGTTTAGGGAGTTTAGGGGAGGGCCGGGGCGGGTTTGTGCCTTCCTCCTGCCCGGCTGACGCTCTTTCTTGCTGCCGTGCGCAGTATGCCATGCCAAGGGCATACTTGGGCGACACCACGGGGGGCATCCCATGAGCATCGTCGGTTTAGAGTTTAGGGTTTAGGGTTTGGAGTTGTAGAACCAATGATTTAATGATTTAGTCCTCAGGGATTGAGTTGCTCAGTGCCCCATGGAGGGCCCCCCGGCCCATGTACTAAATGAGTCCTCCCCCATGTCCACGAATTCTGCCGCAGCGCGCTGCACATCGCGCAGCCCACCCTGCAAATTCCAAGTTTGACCCTAAACCCTAAACCCTAAACCCTAAACCCTAAACCCTAAACCCTAAACCCTAAACCCTAAACTGCAGGTGGAGCAGCTATTCATTGCTGGGCCCTGCTCCCAGAAGCCACCGGCTCGTGCCCCAATACAAGAACGGGGTTAGGGTTTAGGGTTTAGGGTTTAGGGTTTAGGGTTTAGGGTTTAGGGTTTAGGGTTTAGGGTTTAGGGTTTAGGGCTCAGGGCCTAGGAGAAGGTCAAGATTTTAGGCGTGGTAGTGCGGGAGTGGGTGTGTGTGGGTGTACCCAAGACGTAGGTGAAGTTACACGAGCAGCTTGGGATCTTGGAGCTGAACCCATATAGACCCCTAAACCCTAAACCCTAAACCCTAAACCCTAAACCCTAAACCCTAAACCCTACATAACCTAAGTCTTGAGGTGTGCATCGGAGAAAGCCTTCTGGCCCTTCTCACAAGCGTTGATGGCTGCATTGTAGGTGATGATGTTGGGCTTCACCTGGGACTTTCTCTCCCAGGCTTCTACTTAAAAGCAACCTTTCCCGCGTCGGCCCCGAATTCTACGGGCTGTAGGGGGCACAAGGGTTCGGGGCCCACACTCTAGACCCCTAGGTCCCCAAGCCCCAACTTAGGGTTTAGGGTTTAGGGTTTAGGGTTCCAAAACTTCAGACCTACAACGCTGTATGGTTGAGTGCTTCCGACTGACACCCCACAACCTTCGCCATGTAAGGTTTATAGGGATTATGAGGTTTATAGGGTTTATAGGGTTTATAGGGATTATGGGGTTTATAGGGATTATGGGGTGTACAGGGTTTATAGGGTTTATAGGGTTTATAGGGTTTATAGGGACTATAGGGTTTATAGGGTTCTGGGTTTATAGGGGTTTATAGGGTTCTGGGTTTATAGGGGTTATAGGTTTCTGGGTTTAGGGTTTAGGGCTTTTAGCGTTTAAAGGGTGGAAGGTTGGAGGGTTGAAGGGTCTCCCCCCCCAACGGCCCCAAGTTCTCTCTGGGCTCATGATTGCGCTAAAACCAAGTTTAGGGTTTAGAGTTTAGGGTTTAGGGTTTAGGCCCAAACCCTGAGTTGAGAAGACCGACTTAGAGGATCATGGGTAGTTATGTGTTGTAAGTTGTAAGTACCCTAAAGAAGGATTCGGTTGCAGCTACCATACTTATATATAATAACCCTACTTAGAACGGGTTTAGGGTTTAGGGTTTAGGGTTTAGGGTTTAGGGTTTAAGGTTTTGAGCATCTTAGTATCACTTACCTTGCGCGCCGTGTTTGGCAGTCCACTTCGCACATTAAGTAGATCAAGTCGCCCAAGCGAAGAACCACAGCTAGAAATTGCCTTAACTGCGGAATCAGGTAGGTGTATCAGAGATTATCGGTTGGTCCTCAAAGGTTGACGGCAGCCCAACCCGAGCAAAAAGACACACACACACACACATTAAGGTGAACTCTTGACCCTAGCAAACAAAAATCCCATGAACCCTAAGCCCTCAACCCTATAACCTACAGAAAACCCGAAGCTGAAGGTGCCTCCTGCCGCGACAACTGATGGAGGAAGTGCCCAGCCCACTGCCACTGGTCGCCCTGGAAACATGCGAGCCGAGCTAGGGCTTAGGGTTTAGGGTGAAGCTTGCGGATTGGGGGTGAGGATTGGGGTCTAGCAGTCTTTGGTTCTGCAGGGTTTAGGGCCTAGAATTTAGGGCTTCAGGGTTCACGGTTTCGGGTTTAGGGTTGTTCAGGTTGAGGGCTCGCAGGGGCAAGACGGGTTGAGGATTTTACCCCTAAACCCTAAACCGTTTGGCCAAAACTCCTGCGAAAACCTTGTCCATGCTCCTGAGCCCTGCCGTGTTTAGGGTTTAAGGCTTCATGGGGTTTCAGGGCTAAGGCTTTACGCAGGGTTTTCAGGCATTTGAGGCCTATGTGAGTGTACCCAAGAAAGGGTATAAACATTGCGCCGCCAGCTCTCTTCCTCATTTTAGCCCCAGGGTCGCGACAGCTCCAAAAAGACAGAACGTCACCTGAGAAAGTGAACTGCCTAACCCTAAACCCTAAACCCTAAACCCTAAACCCTAAACCTTGAACCCTAAACCGCCTAAACCCTAAACCCTAAACCCTAGGGATCTAAGACTTTGGGGGTTGGGGAATTCGGGAACTCAGGATCTTGGCTTTCGGAAGCTGGGAGCACAAACATCAACCTAAACCCCAACCGGCTAGGTGCTTCCATCTCACAAGAGTCAGCCTAGTTGCCGCATTCCCTAGGCCAAACAAGGTAAACATTTCAATTCTGGTAGGGCTATATATATATATACCCCAAAAGGTTGCAGGTTTCCTACGCGGCTACTAAGCTTTGTGCACAAATGTTCATGTTCCAGCATGCATGTGTCTGTGAATGTACACAGACATACAGGTACAACCCCAACGTCCTTTTTTTCGGAAGCTAGGCTGCTTGCTGTTGATAGGTGCAGGGTTTAGGGTTTGGGTTTGGGGTTTAGTCGTTTAGTGGTTTGGGGTTTGCGGTTTGGGGTTCAGAGCTTTTAGCTGTTCAAGGTGTTCAACTGCTGCCAGGTGCCTTCTCACAGGCGCTGATCGTGGCACCGCAGGTGATCACCTCAGCTGCACGCCCGGTCCAAAACGCACCCACAACAGAAGGGAAATATACGTACCCAACAATCATGGCAAACTGTGTTTGGAGGGTACACTGGGCAAGAGGCTACTCTGGCGCCACTGCCTTCACAGACAGGTCAGCGCACCGGATCTACACTGAGAACCTCCACTCTCTCCACCCTAAACAGAAGCCTGTCGAGCACCTGACATCGGGACTCATGGTTTAGTAGGGTAATTAGGGTTTGAATGCAGGGGGTTTAAAAGGCTAAACGTCGTATTTAGGGCCTCATTTGTGCCTGTTCGTCGTATTTAGGGCCTCATTTGTGCCTCTACAGTATTGATTTCTATATGTTGTTTTTTTAATTGTTGTAGCCCACCTTCCTTCAGAGTAAAAGAGGCAATGCCCCAAGGAGCCGTCAAGCCCCTCGAGCGTCAACCCACAAGATCCGGAACCCGCAGGCCGAGCAGTCAAGGGTTTATAGGGGGGGTTTATAGGGTTTTATGTAGGGCTTGCAGGGTTTATATAGGCCATATAATGGGATTTACAGGGTTTTTTCTAGGGTTTAATTATAGGGGATCTATCGGGGTTTCAGGGTTTATAGGGTTTATAGGGTTTATAGGGTTTATAGGGTTTATAGGGTTTATAGGGTTTATAGGGTTTAGGGCAAAGCCCGGCTACAGTGTGGGCTTCCACCGTGCACAGGGAGTCCGCGAGCAGCGACAGCGCCAGCTGCCACTGCAAGCCCTTCTCCTTAGGGTTTGGACTGGAGGTCCGGTAGGGTTTAGGGTTTAGGGTTTAGGGTTTAGGGTTTAGGGTTTAGGGTTTAGGGTTTAGGGTTTAGGGTTTAGGGTTTAGGGTTTAGGGTTTAGGGTTTAGGGTTTAGGGTTTAGGGTTTAGCGTTTAGGGTTGAGCGTTGAGGGTTGAGGGTTGAGGGTTTAGGGTTGACGGTTGTCAGAGCTTTGGGGAGAAGTCGTCGTTAGACCATGAGCCCTAGAAATCCTAGGAACCCTAAACCTCAAGCCTTCAATAAGGGCCTACTTCGTTTAGGGTTTAGGGTTTAGGGTTTGGGGTTTAGGGTTTAGGGTTTAGGGTTTAGGATTTAGGGTTTAGCGTCTCTCTCTCTCTCTCTCTCTCTCTTTCTCGCTCTCTCGTGCTGCTCACATGTGTTTCTCCTCTTCCAGAGACGAGCTTTTCATAACCCAGCCTTCCACTTCCTAAGCTGAGGCTTGGGTGGGGGCCGAGAACCATCTGGTTTGTGCAATTCCGTCATGCCGTGCTATAGTTTAATGTTGGGCTTCGGCAACATCTCGGTCTATTGCGATCCACTTTAGTAACCGAAGCCCAACATTAAGTGCCTCGTTGGACTTCTTTTCGGGCACACTCTGGTGCTGGCTCGGTCTGGCACGACCTGCCTGCCAGAAGGCAGGCTATCTAGGAGCCAGAGTAGGCCCTTTTTCGCTTTTTGCGGGGGTTTGGGTTCCCTGATACTCCCCTTTGAAGCAATCAAAGGGCACCCTTACTATTCCAAGGTTACTCTTAGGACTAGCCACTGTACGGCGGACATCGTTTCCCCTGCTGAGGCCCCCACTTCCTAGCAGTATCGCAGGTAGGTATGTTCAAATGCCGGAAGCAAGGATTCATAAGCAAATTCGGGGAACAACCCTAAACGCTAAACCCTAAACTCCTTGCTTAACGGGACATGCACACCTGTGAGCCTCGAATCATACCAAGCCCATGAACCCCCCAACGCCACGCCACCATGCGGGAGTTTACGAAAACAATCCCCCTAATATATGCCCCCCAAATAGTAGGATCCCCTTTCAAAAGGACCCCAAGAAGGTACCCTACTTTCGTCTTTCGTAAACCTCAGGGGGGGGGACCCTAAAGCCCAAACCCCAAAGCCTAAACCCTAAACCCTAAACTTCTAAACCCTAAACCCCAAACACTAAACCCTAAAGGGGGTATCCTGTGCAGCAAAAGTTCCGCGGCGGAGATCGCCGCATTGAAGGCCACGTCATTCACGCGAACGGCGCCCTCCTCCCGCGGCACAGCACGTCATGGGCTTCCCTAAACCCCCCTCTATACTGCCCCGCCCTTTTAGGGTTTAGGGTTTAGGGTTTAGGGTATCCCCCACCCTAGGTTCCCCCCTTAAGTAACCTTAATTTAGTTGAACTATCCCTAAATAGCCTAAATTATTGGGGGGGGGGGGGCACTGAGGACTCCAAACCCTGACTGCGGTTAGGCCTATTGGAAGGTTCATGCGTAGACAAGGAGGTAGGGGGTAGCTAACGGTTTAGGGTTTAGGGTTTAGGGTTTAGGGTTTAGGGTTTAGGGTTTAGGGTTTAGGGTTTAGGGTTTAGGGTTTAGGGTTTAGGGTTTAGGGTTTAGGGTGTAGGTTCTAGGGTTTAGGGTTTAGGGTTTAGGGTTTAGTTACAGCCAAGTATAGCAACAACTACTGAACAACTACTCACTACTCATGAACCTCCAACGAGGTGAGCCCAAAACCCAAGGCCTCAGCACACCAACGTCTCAACTGCGCGGAGTTCTCTCCCGGGCATCAGGTGATCTCCCACTTCTACAAAGAGCTTCACGGAACTGCCAATTCGGGCACGCGATCGAACTGACACGCAAGAAAAACCGAAAGCCCTGAAGCGCCACGTTTAGGTTTAGGGTTTAGGGTTTAGGGTTTAGGGTTTAGGGTTTAGGGTTTAGGGTTTAGGGTTTAGGGTTTAGGGTCTAGGGTTTAGGGTTTGACCATCTGGCCTTCATGCGCGTCAGGAGATCCATGGCAAGTTGCCACTGCTCGCCTCTACAGTCCACAGATGCTGCATTAGTTGCTTTGTCAGTACCTAGACTTGGTAGCCCAGTAACCATTAGGGTTTAGGGTTTAGGGTTTAGGGTTTAGGGTTTAGGGTTTAGGGATAAGGGCTTGGTTACTTTATTAAGGGAACCTTGAACCCCAAAAAATGGGAAATGGGCTACCAAGTAGACCCAGGAGTAAGCTAGGAATTGAAAGGGTGCCCTTTTTGGTTTTAAGGAGGGGATTATAAGGGAAACCCAACCCTTAAAAAAAAAGGAAATAAGGGCCTACTCCGGGTCCTAGGTACACAGCAGACTTTCCCTCTCCGAGTTACATCCTGAATGCCAAGAAAAGCACAGATCTGGAGCCTCGTCGCTGAGAGGACCCTGCAAGCCACCACCCTCCACGCCCGAAACACCAAAAAGGGTTTAGGGTTTAGGGTTTAGGGTTTAGAGTTTAGGGTTTAGGGTTTAGGGTTTAGGGTAACGCATAGCTTGAACGCAGAACCGCCAGAACCTTCAAATTGCAGCAAAGAAGTCTGAATCCTGCAGCTTTGTATCCCTGGGCCCACTATGTCGTGGACACTTTGGGAATCCCTAAGCCCTAAACCCTAAACCCTAAACCCTAAACCCTAAACTGGTTTCCGTAGGTTGAGGGTTTGGTGTGGGAGCATTCCCTAAAATGCATAAACTCTGAAATCCCTACTACAAATTCAGGAGTTTTCCGTAGCTTCCCAAAATGATTACTCCTCAATACACCCCCAAGTACACTATGATTCTGATCCTTTCTAGTAGTTTTAGCATCCCTAGAAAGGGACCCCTAAAATTTTCGGAAGCCCTAATATTATTGGTACCTGGACCCCTTGGCGATGCCATGCCCTAAGCCCTAAGCCCTAAGCCCTAAGCCCTAAGCCCTAAGCCCTAAGCCCTAAGCCCTAAGCCCTAAACCCTAAACCCTAAACCCTAAAACCTAAACCCAATGCCCTGATTGGCGCACCACGTCCGCAGGCGCTGACGGCGGCGCTGAGCGAGATGACGTCGGCGGTGAGGCGCTCGCGATGGAGGGCGGAGAGCAGCCTAGAACCCAAAGGGTTTAGGGTTTAGGGTTTAGGGTTTAGGGTTTAGGGTTTAGGGTTTAGTATATTATATATTTGGGCCTTAAAGGGGTTCCTATACAGTAGCTTTAAGGCCCAAATATGTACTCTATGGGTACATGGACCCTTAGGGGGAGAGGGGTCTCGTGCACAGTGGAGGGTTTTTTGGGCTAGTTGAGCAGAAAAAAGACGAGGGAACTGTGCCTTCATTACCGGGTACATATATATATATATATATATATATATATTTCCGTACCTTATGTAAACCCTGTGGAAATATTGTTAGATATGATCCTCCTAAACCCAGAAAGGGAAAACATAGCACGTCCCAAAGTCCATTCAGCTTACCCATACGGTTGTTCCGCAACCATCACCGCCAGTCTGAGTTGGATTTCTGTAGTGAGACCTCGCCCACGCCGCCCCAGGGAGTTAGTAATGGGCCACTCAAAGAAGGTAAGGTGCGATGCACACAGGTAAGGGAGGATGGCATGCTTGGTAAGTTTACCTTGCAGGGTTGTAATATCAGGATTGTTTGGAAAGAATTAAACCCATGGCTTGAAAAGGTGGGTTAAGTGACGTTACCCGCACGCAGACGAACAAAATGGGGGGGGGGGGGGGGGGGGCTCAGGTCAGGACAAGAAGGTCATCAAGCCGCAGCCGAAGTGCGGCAACGAGCTGACCAGCAGCGAGCTCTTCCACGACAGATTTGTCGGGGAGCGGAGGCTTTTCACTTAGTTCAATGCACTGCTGCACCATGCCGGCCGTGCACTCATCTTGGCATGATGCGTACGGATTAATTGTGGTTCAAGACAATCATGTCAGTCATTCAATTTTCGAGTCAACTGTTTAGTTGGTCCTGCCAGTCCTCATCTTCTTGGAGTGTATCATTTCTGTACCTTGCCGATCGACCACCTCGACCTCTGCAGCTTCCTTGACGAGAGCATGCGCGCGCCCAGGGCAGGGCTGAGGGGTTGTCTCTGCTTTCTACTTGTATCTCTTTCACCTGATCGCTCACCCAAGAAGGCGTCCCCCAGGAGGGCTTTCTGTAAGACTATAAGGGGTACATGCTGAGCACAGAGGTTTAAGGCTATAGGATTGGGCCTCAAAGACCAGGCTTGGCCATAGACTTTAAACAAAACCCGCGGAAAAAAGCTGGAAAGCACCTGAACCCCACTTCAAAAAAGCTGAAATGCACAAGATGTTCTGAAGGGTCAGTTTCGGGGATTGGGATACAGGTCTTACGGCTATAGGATTGGGGTGCGTAATCACAAGTAGAAGCAATGGACGGACGTAGGGCAAGCATGTTCTGGGTGTGAACACACGCGCAAAGCTTCACTTCGTGAACTCTTTGATGTAGATAGAATGTAATGCACCTATAGGGAAGGACGATGCGCAGCGCACGCAAACCTGAAACACCCGTCGAGGGTCGAGGGCTTTTGGGCTGTGGGGTTTAGGTTTAGGGCTGAGGGTTGTCAAGGTTTTGTGGGTTTTGCCTGGGGTTTACAAGGTTTGTTTAGGGGTTGTCGGTTTGCGCGTATCGGGTTTTAGGGGTTAGGGCTTCGGTTTTCGGGTTTAGGGCATAGGGTATAGGGTTTGGGTGAAGCTTTTGGGTTTAGGGCATAGGGTAATTTCTTGGGTTTGGGTGAGGGGGGAGGGGGGGGATTACCAGGGGAGGGCTTTCGATCGGTGTCAAACGCCAGTCTCGAACTTGGCGCAGATGGTCTTGGAGACCAGCGCAAAGGCTGCACGGACGAACTTGGTGGGCTAAGGGCCTTAGGGTTTGGGGTTTGTTTGTTTGTCTTGCTTGCTTGACTTTATGCCTGACCTTTTGACTTTCACAGGAGCAGCCTACTCTTGGCGGCTTCGGGTTTTACGGGCTTTCGGGTCTAGAGTCACAAGTGCAGAAGGTTTGGGGCTTGTTGTACTTCATGGGCCTCTAGGTTCCAACCGAAGGCAAAAGTTCGCCACACAGCTTCCACGGATTTCTCGGGAAAGGGCCATCTTGCAGCGGTTCTGCTGAGGCCCGAGACCCCCCAGCCCAGCCCGAAAAAGGCAAGATTTGCCGACTTTTTTTGCCCAAGTCGCCAGGCCAGACCCGCGCATTTTTCCGGAAAAGTCCGCGGAAGTGGCCTGGCGCAGTCCAGGCCAGTTTGGTGATTTTTTGGGGGCTGTCAGCGCGGCATTTTCCGGATTCGCATCCGCAAAATGCGCGCTGACAGCCCCCCAAAAATCACCAAACTGGCCTGGCGCACTGCGCCAGGCCACTTCCGCGGACTTTTCCGGAAAAATGCGCGGGTCTGGCCTGGCGACTTGGGCAAAAAAAGTCGGCAAATCTTGCCTTTTTCGGGCTGGGCTGGGGGGTCTCGGGCCTCAGCAGAACCGCTGCAAGATGGCCCTTTCCCGAGAAATCCGCGGAAGCGGACGAGCGAGGGGGGGGGGATTATGTGTTGATTTTGTGGTGTGTGGTCAACTTTTGCCTTCGGGAAAAATTGGAACCTAGAAGCCCATGAAGTACAACAAGCCCCAAACCTTCTGCACTTGTGACTCTAGACCCGAAAGCCCGTAAAACCCGAAGCCGCCAAGAGTAGGCTGCTCCTGTGAAAGTCAGAAGGTCAGGCATAAAGTCAAGCAAGCAAGACAAACAAACAAACCCCAAACCCTAACGCCTTTGCGCTGGTCTCCAAGACCATCTGCACCAAGTTCGAGACTGGCGTCTGACACCGATCGAAAGCCCTCCCCTGGTAATCCCCCCCCTCCCCTCACCCAAACCCAAGAAATTACCCTATGCCCTAAACCCAAAAGCTTCACCCAAACCCCATACCCTATGCCCTAAACCCGAAAACCGAAGCCCTAACCCCTAAACCCGAAACGCTAAACCCCACAGCCCAAGTTCCAAAAGCCCTCGTCTCTCTCGACGGGTGTTTCAGGCTTGCGTGCGCTGCGCATCGTCCTTCCCTATAGGTGCATTACATTCTATCTACATCAAAGAGTTCACGAAGTGAAGCTTTGCGCGTGTGTTCACACCCAGAACATGCTTGCCCTACGTCCGTCAATTGCTTCTACTTGTGATTACGCACCCCAATCCTATAGCCGTAAGACCTGTATCCCAATCCCCGAAACTGACCCTTCAGAACATCTTGTGCATTTCAGCTTTTTTGAAGTGGGGTTCAGGTGCTTTCCAGCTTTTTTCCGCGGGTTTTGTTTAATTTCTATGGCCAAGCCTGGTCTTTGAGGCCCAATCCTATAGCCTTAAACCTCTGTGCTCAGCATGTACGGTCTTACAGAGAGGCGTAGAAGCGTAGAGCCTCATACAAAGCCCTCCTGGGGGACGCCTTCTTGGGTGAGCGCGCAGGTGAAAGAGATACAAGTAGAAAGCAGAGACAACCCCTCAGCCCTGCCCTGGGCGCGCGCACGCTCTCGTCAAGGAAGCTGCAGAGGTCGAGGTAGTCGATCGGCAAGCTACAGAAAAAATGACTGCTGGACTGACTGCTTGCAAACTCCAAGAAGATGAGGACTGACAGGACCAACCGCTGAATGGACTAGACTGACTGACGCTTCTTGGACCGGGTAAAAAATGACTCGAAAATTCAATGACAGTCTTGAGCCATAATCCGTATGCATCAGACCAAGATAAATTCAAGGCAGGCTTGGTGCAACAGTCGTTTTGCCACTTCGGCTGCTGAAGATTTTTTTGCTTTGGTGCAAACATCACCATTGTTTGAATCCTTCTTGTCCTGACCCCATTTAGATTTTTTTGTTTTTTGCCTGCGTGCGGGGAAGTTCACGTAACCCATCTTTTCAAGCCATGGGTTTAACTCTTTTGTGCCAATGCCCAAAACGACCTGATATTACAACCCTGTTACCTTGTGTTGTTTGGTCTGGGGCTTGCATAGTGCTAAGACGGCTTAAAGGGTTTAGAGCTTCGGGTTCTCAATGTTTAGGGTTGCTTCACTCAGAATCCCCAAAAGAGCTGAACTGAGCTTTCTAGGCAGGCTTACCCTTATAAGGAAGAATCTTTCTGTTTCTTGAGGTTCTGATTAAGCAAATAGTACTTATCGGGACCCACGGCTGCAGCAAAGCTTCGCCAGCGCATGTATCCACTGCTCACACTTCTCGCAAGCGCTGATCGCCGCGTTGTAGGTCGTCACCTCAAAAACCATCTAGGGTTTAGGGTTTAGGGTTTTTAGGGTTTAGGGTTTAAGGTTCAACACTAAGCCCGGAACTTTAGACCCTAAACCTTGAACAAGCTCCCTCCAATAGCCCACACAGCTGATGCCAGATATTGCAACAAAAAAGCGAGGAGGCTCCACAAGTCACGTAGAACGGGCATTTGGGCAGCTGATATGGGAATCAAGTATGGGTTTTCCGGGGAGAATGATATAGGAAATTATTCAGGCACTGTGCACGCCCAAACTTCGAGCCTCCAATCTAAAACATGGTTCCCTTTTGTGGGCACGAAGAATATAGGGTTCCATATTATTCAAAAAAAAAGGTAACACCCAGAGGGACCATCATGTAGATAGAGAACCCCCCCTCATGTTCTGCCAGCTTCACATGCGTTCTTAGGGGAATAAACGAAGCTCCCCACTAAAGACGTTACTTTACTATGTACTAGATGGCCATATTATGAAGACTTCGTTTAAGTTTATTAACCAGAAGCCAGTAGTTAACGAGTTAACCAAAATCCAGAGACCTTAGAATCCCCAGAGCTCATGTTCTGGCAATTCATGTTATGTTTTCAGAAACAGAACCAGGATACTGATACTAAACGTATCATCTACTTTCAAAATACTATGGCAGCTTCATGTAAGAACCTTAGCAGCAACCCAGTCTAAACCCTAAACCCTAAACCCTGAACTGTGAACCCTGAACCCGAAACCCTGAACCCCAACCCTAAACCCTAAAACCCTACGCCCTAAACCCTAAACCCTAAACCCTACTCCCTAAACCCTAAACCGTCTCCATACCTCAGGTCCCGTCACGTTGGCCCGCAGGCTAAAGGATGGAAGTCGGGCCAAGAGCGCCAGCGCCTTGTCCCAGGGTTTAGGGTTTAGGGTTTAGGGGAAGGTTGAGGGTTGAGGGGAACCTTTAGGGGCACAACCTTGAGGGTTACGGGTCTTAATCCCTTGATTAAACCCCTGAATCCGGACCTCTGAACCCTAAACCTCCGAACCCCCGAACCCCCGAACCCCTGAACCCCTGAAACCGAAATACTGAAGGGGGTTTAGGGTTTAGGGTTCAGGGTGCAACCCTAACCCTAAACCCTGCACACTGAAACCCCGAATTTTCGGGATCGGGGGTTCCGAAGCACTGAGAGAACAACACCCCCTTAGGGTACAAGAGGGGGGGGGGGGGGGGGGGGGCATCTCCCCAAAAACCCATAACTAGGGTTCAGGGCTTAGGGAACTATATACAAGTCTCAGGGTTGCCATAGTAACTATAGTAGCGCCTCTAAGCCGTTCATCGGTTTCGAGGACCCCGAAGGGGAAAACCCTGAGCTCAACCCAAACTCAAAACCCTAACCCTGAACCCTAAACCCTAAACCCTAAAGCCTCAACCCTAAACACTAAAAAACCCCAAACCCCAAACCCTAAACCCTACCCAGGTGGCCTGCTGCCACTCTGCCCCCTTCTCGCACGCGCTGATGGCCGCGCTGATCAGGATGATGTCGGGGTGCAAGGACTCCTCCTGCACTTCGATGTCGGGTTTAGGGTTGCTTTAGGGTTTAGGGTTTAGGGTTTAGGGTTTAGGGTTCAGAGCTTCTAGGGATTGCTTGAAGGCTTCTGGGTCGTGATGAGAAGGGCTACGAGCACCCCAGATAACGTGGCTACCCTACATCCAACTTCAGTGTTGGCCAGCATGCCCACGGTCAGACCCTAAACCCTAAACCCTAAACCCTAAACCCTAAACCCTAAACCCTAAACCCTAAACAGATAACAGTGGCAAGGTCAGACAAAAGGAGCAGGGCAAGGTCACATGGGGGTGTGCGATATTGGGGGGGGGGGGGGGGGGGGGGTACCTTTTAGGGGTCCTTACTTTAAGGAGATCCTACTATTTGGCGATCTATGTTGGGGGGTCTCCTATCTTCGAAAAAAACCCCAGTCATGGGTCAGCCGACGGATCTTGCACGCTGATTCTATGACCTTGCCCGGCCCTTTTATGACCTTGCCCGCCTTGCCCGCTCTTTATATGACCTTGCCCGCAAAATCACTAACATTTACATCTAGATTATCCATGATGGAGAGGGTAGGGTTCAACGCTCAACTCCAGATCCCCCGTAAACCGTAGAGCCATCTATCCCAGATATCAACATTCCGAATTGCTTCAGCTTGACCCCCAAAACAATTCTCTGAGGAACTCAACTTGCAAGCCCTAAGCCTAAACCCCAAAACCCTAAACCCTGAAGCCTAAGAAACTTAGGCTCAACTGTACCTGGAGCCTCCTGAAAAGACAAGGGACCCATGCCAACAGAGCAAACAGACCTCAAGCTACTTCCAGAAAGAGCATCTGGCGAACCCCAAAATGGGCAATTCCAAAAGTAGGGGTACCCATTGTGTACCCCAAATAGAATAGAATTCCCTGAAAGGGAACCTAAACAAACCTTAAACCGTAAACCCGACCCTGAACCAAAACCTGCCTCCGCATGAGCGAGGAGCATCAGGGCACTTTGCCAACGCCCAGCCTTCTCGCACGCACTGACCTGTGAGCCGAAGAAAAATGTTCCCTCAAAACCTAGCCCTAAACCCTAAACCCTACACCCTAAACCCTAAACCCTAAGCCCTAAACCCTAAACCCCAAACCCGAGCACCCTCGTCTACAAGGGATCCCGACCCTGAAAACTGGAATGAGGGGCCGGACCTCCTGGAGGAGCAGCAAAAATGTCGCCCCAAGAAAGGGGCCGGGTTTCAGGCTTCGGGAATTACTCTTTTTAAGGGAGGGGGGTTCATGGGCGAGAGTTTAGGGTTTAGGGTTTAGGGTTAGGGTTTAGGGTTTGGGTTTAGGGTTTATCTAGGGTTTAGGGTTTAGGGTTTAGAGTTTAAACTTTAGGGTTCAGGGTTTAAGGTTTAGGGTTTACTGCAGCTCAAGCGGCGCAGGCGCTGCAGGTGACGAGGTTCGAACGAAGGCCGACCTCATTCACCTTGCGGGGAAACTTCGCCTAAGCCTCCTGAAGACCAACAGATAAAGGTTTCAACGGCGTGTTTCGGGGTTTCGTAGGGGGCTACTAGACCCCATGAGCACGAACCCTAAGCCTAGGCCGTCCCGGTTGCAATCACGAGACTGAGGATGTATTCCAAAGGCAGAAGCGATGCGATTTTTTCTTGATGGTCGGAGTGCTTGAAGGAAGAAACATGTCACGCAAACTGAACCTCAACTCCAAACTCCAAACCCCAGACCCTAGTCCTAAACCCTACAACCTGAACCCTGAACCGACTGCCTTCTTTTCAATCTCTATCTGCCTATGTGCACTGAGTGAACCCTGAAAACCCGCAAGTGCGAAAGCATCACATTGCCCCAAACAGCACTACTATGTGCATAAGAACGCCCCAAACATCAAGAATACTGTTCCCTACAGTGCCCTAATAAGAACGAATGTTTGATGTTTTTTTTTTTTTTGGGGGGGGGGGGGGGGGTGGTTCTGAAACAACATACTACTAATTGCTTAAGACCCCCCAAAAAAAGAAAACATGAAAACCCCTCTATTGCTCTTATAAGGAGGACTATTGTTCATTTTTTTTGGGGGGGGGTCCCAAGCAATCTAGAATAGCAGAGCAGACGCAGTGGGGCCTCGCTGAGCAGTTGAACAGCTTCCTCCCAGTGCTCTGCCTCTTGCCAGCGGAGGGCTCAGGGGTTTTCGGGATTTTGGAGGTTTGGGTTCTGCGTTTTCAGGGTTGTAGGGTTGAGGGCAGGGTTGTAGGGCTGAGGGTTTCAAGGTTTCGGGGTTGAGGGGTTTTATTGAGAGTGCCAGTGTTTACGTGTTGAGGGCGCTTTGGAGGGTCTAGGCAAGGTCGACGACTTGAGGCTCCTGGCTGCAAGCATCTACAAGTCTAAGTCTCTTATGAAGGCCTTAGGGTGTGGCGTAGCATTCGAGGGACGAGTGGGGCTTACGGCTGCGGATTGCTTCGAGCTTTCGACCCCACACCTTGTTTTCAAAGGTCAGATTCTAGCCAGCTGGAATTCGCTCCTTGCTTCTACTGCACCACAAGAACCAAACCTCCTTGGCTACCTTCAGTGCCCACGTGGCCCAGCCACAAAGAAATACTCAATACGGCCCAGAACCAAGCTATATACCCGGAAAATCAACGGCCAAAGATATATCTCGAGCATGGAATAAACGCAACATGTGGAGGGTCTGTAGACTAAACCCAAAAGGGTATCAAGGTCACGCAATCCCAAACCCTCAACCCTCAACCCTCAACCCTCAACCCTCAACCCTCAACCCTCAACCCTCAACCCTCAACCCTAAACCCTAAGTGCTACATGGAAACTTGCTTGAGGCTCTTTTCCTCTCGTGCCCACAGATCCTTCAACCTAGCCCTTTCACGAGGCCTTCTGCCCAGGGTGTGGGGGGGATGACGGCTGAGGGGGTTTACTTTAGGGATTCCAGAACCCCTGAGCCCTGAACCCTAGTCAGCAGGGCTTACGGCGCATAGTTTTGTTCTAAACCCTAAACCCTAAACCCTAAACCCTAAACCCTAAACCCTAAACCCTAAACCCTAAACCCTAAACCCTAAACCCTAAACCCTAAACCCTAAACCCTAAACCCTAAACCCTAAACCCTAAACCCTAAACCCTAAACCCTAAACCCTAAACCCTAAACCCTAAACCCTAGCCTAGGGCTTAAGGTCCATGGCTTAGGCTTTCAAGTTCATCAACTCCCTTGGGCGGCAGCCTTGCCGCAGGCCGTGATGACAGAGCCATACGTGATGATGGTGCCTGGCTGAACGGGGGGGGGGGGGTCCCTGATCTCTGTCCTTTTCTTAGTCGTTACAAGGCGCTCTGAACACCACCCCCACTATACCCGTAAGAGTTACCCCTTACCATATATAAACAAGTTGACATTGTTAATGAGCATGCTTGCCGCGTTCGGGCCAAAAGCCTGGGCTGGGGCACCGTCCTTGCAGGTCGCTCAGCGTGGCATCCTCCAGCAGAGCCAGCGCATGCACCCAGTCCTCTGGAACGGTTGAGGGCTTGTAGCGTTTAGGATTCAGAGTTTAAACGGTTTACTGAACAAGAACAAAATATATAAAGCTTCTTAACACGATTCTGAAGTGCATACGATGGTTTCCTCGTATTAGTTATGGTATCTAAACTACTGTAGTGTCTTTATAAGAACCCTGCTTGGTCAGAGTATATCTTGTATACCTTGCGACCTGTGGCAAGACGATGCCTATTTATGTGAAGACTGAAACCTCTTCCGCTTGAGGCATGTCCCGAATCTAAACCTGGAGCAGCCTGATGTTTCATGCATGTCAAGCACAGAGCCTAAACACTGCGGCTGAGGAGTCGGAGGCCGCGATGGTCGAGTTGAACGAGATGATGTCCGGTTGCAACTCCTGCCGGCTTTTGGACTTAGGGCCTAGGCATAGAGATACAGTCCAGGAATTGGCTTTAGGCCTTACCGACTGTAGCCACATAGGCCCTAATCTCATGTGTGTTTGTGTGTGTATGTATGTATGTATGTATATATATATATATATGTACACATGTATACAGCTTACTCTAACCCTAATCCCCTCCCCAAACGCTAACCCCCTAGGTAGATCTAGGCCCTAGGGGAGATGTTGAAAAGGAAGACGCTGTGGATTGAGGAATGGAGCGGGGGAAAGATCGTGCAGCAGGTATGGACATCTTTTCTAGACCCAAGAGTAACCTAGGAATGAAAAGGGTTTAGGATGTGGGGGTCAGGGTTCAGGTTTAGGGTTTAGGGTGACCCAAGAGTAACCCAGAAATGAAAGGGTGCCCTTTTTGGCTGAAAAGGGGGCTAATAAGCTAATAAGGGAACCTAGACCCAACCAAAATGGAATCAGGGTCTACTCTGGGCCGGACTGTGGATGGAGGAAATCTTGCACCGCCAATTCACGGTGCATAACATTCTCTCCCCTCACCCCCTTTGTAACATTGCGGCGAAAAGCAGATTTATCAGGATGAGGCCCAATGACACAAATCTTGCACAGCTCCCATCGTGACAATCACCAACTTTACAAAAGGGGGTGTGGGATTGGCGTCAGACGGTGTGTTTGGAGCAGATCAGGAGGGTGGTGCAAGAGTTCCTCCATCCACCGTAGTGTTTCACCTCCAAACAGCTTTTACTGGGTTGAAGTTGCTTTGTGGATTTAGAGTTTATGCCTCGACCCTGCTACAGGCTACGGACGTAGACTCCCGCCCTAGACTCTAAACTCCGAAAAAATCCCCGAACCCTTAAGCCGCCAAAGCTTCAACAAAACCCGTGAATGAAACCTTGAGCCCCAAAATCCTAAACCCTAAACCCTAAACTTGGAATGTTCCACCGAATACTAACAGTCCTTAATAGGGATTATAACAGGGGGGTACTATGTTCCCTATTGGACTGTTAGTATGAGGGGGAACATTCCAGCCTTAAACCCTAAACCCTAAACCCACTCCTCTATGTGCATCTCGCGGAGCAGCTGCAGTGTTCGCGCCCACTCCTGCATACGTCGGCTCACAGGAATACTGGGAGGGGGGGCACCTGCAATTATTACTATAGGGGTTCAGGGTTTAGGGTTTAGGGCTACTATCCCCCCCTAGGTTCCCCCATACTTAAGGCTATTTAGGGAGAATCATGCCCAATTAGGGGAATACTGGGAGGGGGGCACCTGTAATCATAGTATGCATATGCATGTAAGCATGCAGTTTGGGGCTTAGGGTTTTGGGGTCCAAGGCCTCAGGGTTTAGGGCTTAGGATTCTGGAATTCAGATAAGATGGCGTCCTTGCGCCTGAAGCCTCAATCCCGAAGGGTTTAGGGTTTAGGGTTTAGGGTTTGGTATTTCCCAGAATCGGGATACGCCCCTTATATACCCGCCAAACTACTCCAAATCCACCCACGAAAGGGCTAAATTAGGATGGGGGGGGGGGGGCCTCTTGTAAACTCCCTGGCAAAGGATTCCTCATTAAACGGCGATGGCTAGTTTCAAGCGGGAGACATCTTTCAATCGGGACCCGGAAGGATGTAGCACTCTGCACATCCAGCATGACTTCTTACGATCTTCAAAACCCAAGGAAAGGCGTCAGCCCCTTGGGGGCCGTAAGGGCTTGGAGTTTGGAGGTTGCTGGGAGGTGCGTTGTTTAAGGTTCAGGCATTTTCTAAACTTGTTTCTGGTCCTAAAGTCCAACAAAGCGTGCTTGGAGATGCATGGGTAGATGCAATTGTGGTTGTGATCAGGGGAACGGTCGCTCGAACTGGTGTTTAACTTTAGTTGCGTTACTTAGGACTGCTCAAAAAAAACCTTCAAGCCCTATCTTCAATGTCATCTACACCTCTAACGTCTCTCAGCCCGTTTCATAAGCCCTAGAACCCCAAGAAGCATGAATAATCCCTACCAAGAAAGGTTCATAGCTGGCTAAACGCAAGGCTGAAGTTGGCGCCACACGTAGCCCCAGTGATATCCAATGAACCTCTAAGCACAGGCCCTGAAACGTTTAAGGTTTAGGGTGTAGGGTTGAGGGGATTAGGGGTGTTTATAAGGGCTTAGGGGTTTAATTAGGGTTTAGGGGTTTAGGGGTGTTTATAAGGGTTTCGGGGTCTAGGGTTGAGGGGCTTAGGGGTTTAGATGAGGCTCCAGGCTCTTCGCGCAAGCGCTCAGGGCTGTGTTGTAGGTCACAAGATTGCCTCGCACACTCTGCAGTTTCGGGTTTAGGGCTACTGGTGCTTTAGAATTTAGGGTTTATCGGGCTAGGGTTTAAGGTTCAGGGATTGGGGCCAATTGGGCTTAAAATCTAGGGTTGATCGGGCTAGAGTGGATTACTTTGGCGTTTGGGTTTATATGAGCAGTTGCCAAAAGACGGGTAGCTCTTTTATACCCCCCCAAATAGAATCCCTAACCCCAAACCCCAGAACCCTAGAACCCTAAAACCCTAAACCCTAAACCCTAAAATCCCCTTAAAGGGAACCCCCCCCCCCCCCAAACAAAAAAAAAAAAAAGGAACCCTTATCTTCAGGAAACCCCCATATTCGGGTCCGGGGTTTGGTTTCAGAACTCAAGCCTCAACCTCACGGTTCTTTTGAAAGTGTACTCGCCCAAGAACTGGGCACCCCCCTATTTAAACCCTAAACCCTAAACCCTAAACCCTAAACCCTAAACCCTAAACTCTTAGGGCCGCTTGTTTTTCGAACTCCTTCGGCAAGAGGACTCCTCGATTCCTTAGATAGGGGCTTACGAAAATAGGGGACCCCTAAATAAGTAGACCCCCCCAAAAGATAGCAAGATTCCCTTACAATAAAGACGGTTTAGGGTTTAGGGTTTAGGGTTTAGGGTTTAGGGTGATTCCCTTCCAAGAAGGACCCCAATACGACACCCGATACCCCCCCACTTCGGAAACACCCAAAAAGCCTGCTTAGACTTTAGGGGTTTAGGCCTTGTGGTTCGGTTTAGGGTTTAGGGTTTAGGGTTTAGGGTTTAGGCTAGGGTTTAGGGTTTAGGGTTTAGGGTTTAGGGTTTAGGGTTTAGGGTTTAGGGTTTAGGGTTTAGGGTTTAGGGTTTAGCGTTTAGGGTTTAGGGTTTAGGGTTTAGGGTTTAGGGTTTAGGGTTTAGGGTTTAGGGTTTAGGGTTTAGGGTTTAGGGTTAGGGTTTAGGGTGAAGGGTTTAGGGTGAAGGGTTTAGGGTTTAGGGTTTAGGGTTTAGGGTTTGGGGGATCTTAGGGTTCGTAGGAGTCTTGGAGTTTAGGGGTTTGGGGCTCAGGATCCAGGACGGGCTGGCTTCAGGGTCAGGGCTCAGCGTTTAGGAAATGTCTGGGTTTAGGGTTTAGGGTTTAGGCTTTAGGGTTTAGAGTGTGGGGCGCTCCTACAAAGGACCAGGACGTCCTTGCATTAAGGAGCACCAACAACCTAAACCCTAAACCCTAAACCCTAAACCCCAAACCTTAAACCCCAAACCCTAAACCCTACACCTAAGCCCTAAACCGTGAACAACAGTCGACGGACGGGGCAGGGGGAGGGGTGGGGAAGGGATGCTGGCAAGCATGGCCTTGAACCCGACACCCAAGAAGTCTCCGTTCGGCACCCTGAACCCTGAACCCTGAACCCTGAACCCTGAACCCTGAACCCTGAACCCTGAACCCTAAACCCTAAACCCTAAACCGCTGTCGCCTTCTTCTGGGATAGCGCAGGGACCGTGCGTTGCAGAGACTTTTTTGTGGGTGGAGAGGATGAAGGAGGCGTGGTCATTCACATGGGAGTACCCTATTGGGAAACACCCATATCTACAAAAGCTAGGTAAGCCCTAAGCTTTAAACGTCAAGCTCTGGGACCACCTCCCTAGACCCTAAACTCTAAACCCTAAACCATAAACATCCCTAAACGAAACACTGGTAAACAGGTGCGCCTTGCAAGGCCGCCAAGCGCAGGTCCTGCTGCAAACTGCTAGGGTTAGTTGCCCAAAGAGCCCAAAACATCCCTTAAGTTAAGGGGAAGATACCTGGTCATATGAAGGATTCCTCTATCAATTAAGGTATACAATTCAGAAATAAGCGTTAAACCATGTTCAGGATCCCTATATCACATC
Organism: Symbiodinium natans; assembly: GCA_905221605.1. Classification (NCBI taxonomy): domain Eukaryota; class Dinophyceae; order Suessiales; family Symbiodiniaceae; genus Symbiodinium; species Symbiodinium natans. The sequence continues at coordinate 282,819 of CAJNDS010000735.1, read as the reverse complement.
AAGGAACATACCCGAAAAAAATGCAGGAATCCTTCATATGATCTAAGGTATATTCCTCCTAGACCCGGGAGTAACCTAGGAATAAAAGGGTACCCTTTCTGGTGTTAAGGCATTATAAGGGAACCCCAACCCTACAAAAGGAAAAAAGGGCCTACTCCCGGTCCTAGCCTCATTTTAAGGGGTGTTTTTGGGCTCTTTGTCTTTGGGTGAGGCCTCTAGGACATCGAGTTGCTTCTCAGGCTTAGACCAGGGCATCTCGATGATGCTACCCAAGAAACCGTAAATGCATGGGTTTAGGGTTTAGAGTTTAGGGTTTAGGATTTAGGGTTTAGGGTTTAGGGCTTGGGGTTTAGGGTTTAGGGCCTGTGGAAACACCCTCTACCGAAGCATCAATTCCTAGCTACAAACACCCCAAAGCCCTACAAGCCTTCACCATATGTGCCAAAGCACCAGACTACGCATGAGCTTACACGGGTTAGGGTTCGTGGGCAAGGCGGGGGCAGGGAAGGGGGCGCGGGGGCTCTAAAGAACTCACAGAGGCAGCCTCCGCGAGCTGCAGGGCCTGCGGCCACTGTGCCGCTCGCTCGCAGGCGCTGAGGCAGATGCCGAACCTTATGTGGGGGTTTCCAAAGATTGTAACACGAAATAATATAATCTTGTGTATGATCCTTAAGATAGGAACCCCAAAAGGGTTCCCGTTTTTCGGTGGGCTTGTGACCTTTATCCTCAGGACCAATCGAAATTGCTTTTCGGGGCTTGGCTTTGGCTCGTTTGCCGAGATCTGTGTGATAACCAACAAGCACCTTGCATGCTCTTTGCCAAGCCAAAAAGGGAGGCTCTGGATTGCGAAACCCTAAACCCTAAACCCTAAACTCTAAACCCTAAACCCTAAACCCTCAACCCTCAACCCTAACCCCTCAGCTCGGCCTGCAGGGAACTTTGCCTGCAAGCTGAGATAGGTTGGGGGTTTCATCCCATTGCGAAGTCGAGTCGGCATCCGAGAATTTGGGGGGCACCCTTGTGAGATCCCTCAAAGGGTGGGGGGGGGGGGGGTCTATGATACTTGGGGTATAAAAGGGGCATCCCTACTTTGGGAAATGCCCATAGTGGACTCCAAGCAAGAAAATAGTCCAAGGTAGGTAAGCATGGTGTGTTCTGTTATTTTGGCAGATCTGGGTTTAGGATTGGGCTTCAGGTTTGGTTTCGGGCTTGAGGGATTAACAGGGCCTTAGGCTTCAGGGTCTTAGGTCTTAGGCTTCAAGGCTTTCTGGGATATTAGGGGTACCTTAGTGAGGGGTCCCTTACTTTGGAAAAAAAGCCTTATAGATTGGGATGTTCCTTATACTGGCAGTCCTGTTTAGGAATTGTGATAGAGGGTACTACAATCCCTGTCAAGGACTGCTAGTATAAGGGGGAACATCCTAAGTACCCTAAACTCTAAACCATAACCCCTAAAAACCCTAAATAGAGCTTAAGCGAATTGCAGGCCCCTAGGTTCCCCCCTTAATTAAGGCTATTTAGGGATAACTCTAAGCCTAAGGTTTATTCAAGGCCTGGAACCCAGGGGGTAGTAGCCCTAAACCCCAACCCTAAACCCTAAACCCTACACCCCAAACCCTAAACCCAGAAGGGGGGGGGGGGGGGTACAAGTAGTAGGGGAAAGTAGGAGAACCCTAAACCCTAAACCCTCAACCCTAAACCCTCAACCCTAAACCCATGCTTGACACCTGCGCCGGGGCGCGTCACCACTGTGACCTCCGCTGCTCGACCAGCCATCGCCGCTAGAGCCTGGAGAGCCTTCCAGAAGTCTTAGACAGAAAAGACCCTAAACCCTAAACCCTAAACCCTAAACCCTAAACCCTAAACCCTAAACCCTGCTCAAACCCCTGAACCAATGCCATTTTGCGACTTTGGGGCCTCTCCAGTTTTCTGGGAAAACACAAGCCCTGTACTTGATCAGCCTCCTTGGGAGGCTACTGCACCTCCAGTTTTGGGCCTTTGCTTGCGATGCGTGGGTGGAGTGGCACCTTGGGGGGTTTAGGGTTTCGGGTTTAGGGTTTAGGGAAGGCCCTCTTGGGGTTTAGGCTTTAGGGGGAGTAAAGGAGGGGGTACTATAATCCCTATCAAGGACTGTCAGTCTAAGGGGAACATCTCAACCTATAAGAGTAACCTGTAAACCATGAAAAGCCGAAGCCCCCGAGCTAGAAGACCCAAGCTTCAGGCCGAGGCCACAAGGCCTTGAGTAAAAGAACCCTGAACCCTAAACCCTACATCCTAAACCCGAAGCCCTTGAGTAAAGCCGAAAGAGCCTGCGGGTGGAGTGGAAACTGCTCCCTGCAGCTTGAAATATTGAAATCTGGGCTGGCTGAATATTAAGTTAAGGAATGATATCCACAATTCATAAACTTCTTGTGGGATGTGGTACTGACCGTCGGGTTTGGGGACTCTGGTCCTAAGCCTGCATGCTCAACCACAGGTCTAGGATGGTGTGCACTGACTGTAGTATCGTACTAGGGTTGACCCCTAAACCCTAAACCCTAAACCCTAAACCCTAAACCCTAAACCCTAAACTCAAAGCTCATGAGCACCTCTTGCCACGCGCCCGCGCGTTGCAGCTGCCGGAGTGCTTGCCCGTCTGCATCGTGAACGATGCCTGCGAGGACATGAAGGAGCCGGTTGCCCAGCAACCCAATTTCCTAAACCCTAAACCCTAAACCCTAGACCCTAGACCCTAGACCCTAAACCCTAAACCCTAAACCCTAACCTAGGAACAAATATGGGTGCCTCTTTTTTTTTTTTTGGGGTGGGGGGGGGGGGGGGTTTGGGTGTTGCTGGGCTAAGCAGTGGCGGAGCACGTCTTGAGGAGTCCATGTGGATGAGACTTCTCATGGGCCCCCGCAAAGAGCCAGACAAGTACATCCCCAAAAAGGCTCAAGGTTATACGGATTATAGATTATAAATGGGGGCAACCCCTATTAAGGACTGTTAGTGTACAGGGGAACATCCCAACCCTAAATCTTCAAATTGTCGGGCTCCAAGTGTTGAAACTTTGGGGTCTAATTCCATTCCGAAAAAACACACGTGGGTGCCGCACCCCCCCCATCCCGTCCACATCCCCACAAAGAATCAGAAGGAACTACAACCATAGCGGTCTAGGCGCGATCTTCGTCAAGCTATTTGGGGGTTTACGATATCAGGGGTACTTACTGGGGTCCTTAGTATACTGATAAGGGGATCCTACTATTTGGGGGGGGGGGGGGGGGTCTTTATTAGGTCCCTTAGTATCGTAGACCCTGAATAAAAACCCTAACCCCTAACCCCTAAACCCTAAACCCTGAACCCTAAACCCTAAACCCTAAACCCTAAACCCTAAACCCTAAACCCTGAACCCTAAACCCTAAACCCCCCATTTGAAGGCCCCAGGCACTTCCTCGGGTCGACGTCTTCATCCGCTCGGCTTGCCGGCCCATGGAGGCAGCAGGCAGCATGGGAAGGCATTTTCAAATAGGGTTTAGGGTTTAGGGTTTAGGGTTTAGGGTTTAGGGTTTAGGGTTTAGGGTTTAGGGTTTAGGGTTTAGGGTTTAGGGTTAGGGCTAAGGGCTTAAAGTTCAGGGGGTCAGGGTTTGTGGTTAGGGTTTAGGGTTTAGAGGGTTTTTTTGGGATCTGGGGAACAAGTTGTTTCGGTAGGGCTTAGGGTGTCGTTATCAGAGTTTGGGGCTTTTTGAGGGCTTCCGGGCGAGTACATCTTTTTAGGGTTTAGGGTTTGGGCCTGGGCTTTCGGAACCATGTGGGTAGCACCCATTCTAAGGCGGCACGCTTTAACAAGAGGGATCCCAAAACGTGCTGAAGCTCAAAACTTCGCCCCAACAGCCCGAATCCCTAAACCCTAAACCCTAAACCCTAGACTGATGCAGTCCCCCGAAAACCGCAGTGTAGGGTGTAGGAACATAGGGTTTCGGGCTTCAGGGCTTCAGGAAACTCAAGGTTGAGGATTCTGGACTGAAGACCAGGGGGTTTAGGGTTTAGGGTTTAGGGTTTAGGATGGGTACTGTCGGGTTTGGGAAATCCGCATGGATTCTGAGCTCGAGGCCGATTCTTGTGGTGGCTCTGTCTCCTTCTTCTGTTTAGGCTGGAGGGTTTAGGGGGGGTTTAGGGTTTAGGGTTTAGGGTTTAGGCTTAGGGTTTAGGGTTTAGGGTTTAGGGTTTAGGGTTTAGGGTTTTGGGTTTTGGGCGGCTTTGGGTTCTGTCCGACTCGTACGTTCAATAGTTCCGGGTTGCTGCAGAAATGGGGCGTCATTTTGAGAGTTGGCCCTTTCTCTTCAAAAAGGCAACACAATCGGCAATAGACAAGGTGCTTGTTAAAGACTCTCTCACCCTAATTAATTCAGGCTCTATCTGTCTGTCTCTTTCTATCCTTTCCTCTCCCCTATCCAATCTCCCCACTCCCCCCTCCCCTCTCCAACTTTCCCCTCTCCCTCTCCCCCTCCCTCCCGTCCTCTCTCTCTCTCTCTCTCTCTCTCTCTCGCTCTCTCTCTGACTAACTAACTATCCAACTAACCCGAGAAGCTCAGTCATACCTCAAATGGTAGTAAGCTAGTCCTCAAGAGATGATACCATACCAATTCGACAGTTGCAACCACTCAACACTTACTGCAGTAGTAAGAGGGACCCTCAAGCCAAGATGAACTACCCTAAACCCTAAACACCAAACCCCAAACCCCCCCCCCCCCCCCCCCCCCCCCCCCCCCCCCCTCCCCCCCCCACGGCCCACTCCTTGTCGCCTCTGCAGCGGTGGGCGAAGTTTGGGATTACCGGCCCCAACACCCTAAACCCTAAACCCCAAACCCTAAACCCTAAACCCCAAACCCTGAACCCTACACACTGGAAGGGGCCTAGGGTGCGGGGATTTCCGACGTGTGCTTGCAGGACTTGTAGGCCTTTGGCTTGTGGGGTTCAGGCTAGGGATTTCAGCAGATTTTCGAAGGCATTTGTTGCAGGTTCCGTGCTGAAGGTATGCTTGAAAGCCCCATAGTTTATGAGCCTGTATTGTTTACAAATTACAGCGTCAGAACTTTAACGCCGAAAAAGGCAACAGGCTTAAGGGCCCCTAAGCACTCAGCCAAACACCTTCCGTTTGTAGGGTATAGGCTGAAGGGTTGGGGAGTTAAGCTTCAGGACATAGCCCTAAACCCCGAGCCCTAAGCCCTACACCCTAAGCCCTAAGCCCTAAGCCCTAAACCCTAAACCCTAAGACTTAGGGTGTGCGATGCAGGGCTCAGGTGTGAAAAGGGGCAAGAGTTGAAGGCCCGAGACAGGGGCAACCTTATGGGTTCTTTGCAGGGAATCAGGGGGTTAGTGTGGTTTAGGGTTTTGGGTGTTGGGTTGAGGGTTGAGGGTTTAGGGTTGAGGGTCTAAATAGCCCTTAAAAAGTAACATGGGGGGGAGATGAGGTAGCGAAGTCACAAAGGCCGTAATTACTAAAAACTAGTCAGAAGCGGAAAGGAAAGCGCACGAAAAGCAAAGAACACAAAACACCACCCATGCGGAAATCCAAGGATAGTGGTAGTTCCTCCTGCGGCTTTCAGCAGGGCAGCTCGGGATATGATTGGTGTATATGCTTACTAAACAATGCTTCCAACTACCCGCGAGCCCTCAAGCACACCTTTAAGCCCCAAGCCCTAAGCTGCTACGTAGACCCCGAGCACGGAATTCCCGCGCGTGTCAGTACAATCAAAGACCGGCTGCTGGGCTCTCGAGCAAGCTGGGATGCCTTGCTACCGATCTCGGGACCCTGAATCCAGGAACCCGAAATGGAAAACGCAAACCCTGACCCTAACCCTAAACCCTAAAGCCTAAACCCCCAAACCCTAGTCCCAAGACCTTATGTCAGCCTCTGAAGCGCGCACACGAAATACAGCTTGCACACAGCAGAAGGGGTCTGAAACGCAGCCAGCAGGGAGCCAAATGCCCCTTAAGGCTATCATCATGGTAAGGTATATTCAAGTATACTTCTTAATACCGGGGTGTTGGTTGGGATGTTCCCCTATATACTAACAGTCCTTAATCGGACTAATTATAGTACCCCCTAGTATAATCCCGATTTGGGCGATCCACTTGTGCAGTTCTCGAGTCTCCGGATTCTGGTTCCTTTTTTCCTCTGAATTCTGGCCCCTTTTGGTCCTCGAAATTCTGGTCCTGTTTGTTCCTCTAAATTCCGGTCCTTTTTTTGAGCAAGTATCCTTGAAACAAGGGCCACCCCCAACTAAGAAACGCGACCGAAGAAGGCGCTCGAATGAGCTTCCCAAAATGGGGGGTATCCCTGTTGGAAGATGCTGCACACGCACTCCTCAAACCGAGTGGAGCACAAGGATTCTAGGCACTTGGGGGACATAAGGGATACCTTGATTTCGGAAATACCCTTTTGCTAAACCATGCGGGCATATCCCCTGCTGACCAAACCCCTTGCCGTGATATGAACAAGTCCGAGGCCAAAAAACATCAGATCCTAAACCGGTAAACCGTATGGGCCAAACCACGCAACAAATAACTTCCCCTAAGCCCTAAGCCCTAAGCCCTAAGCCCTAAGCCCTAAGCCCTAAGCCCTAAGCCCTAAGCCCTAAGCCCTAAGCCCTAAACTCTAAACCTTCCAGGGTTTATGGGGCTCATGGGCCTGGGGTTTAGGAACCTGCCCCCCCTTGTGCCCCGAACCCCTAAACCCTAAACCCTAAACCCTAAACCCTAAACCCACACGCTTTAGACCCACCAAAAAAACACCAAACCCCCAAACAAAGCCACATCTCTCCGCCTTTCTTGCGCTGGGTACGCTCGGCTTTCATCCTCTGGGTCTTCTCCTCGCGAAGGGTTTAGGGTTTAGGGTTTAGGGTTTAGGGTTTAGGGTTTGGGGTTTAGGGTTTAGGGTTTAGGGTTTAGGGCTCAGGGCTTAGGGCTTAGGGTTTAGGGTTTATAGGGTTTGGGGTTTAAGGGTTAGGGTTTAGGATTTTTTCAAGTTGTCTGGAGATGTGACTAGTATACTTCAGAGCTTCACGAAGCCCTAAGCACCAAACCCTAAACCCGATAGCCGGGGTAGGTTTGGGGGGCCCATCAAAAAGTATTGTTATATGGCCTGACAAGAATATTTGATAGGGGAAAGGGTAATAAACATTAAACACGGTGTTCAAACCTACCCCGGATGGCCTGGAGGGATTGGCCACGGGGAATTCCTAGGAAGCCTCGGTCCTAGCATAGAGTTTCGGCATAGAGTTGAGGTTTAGGGTTTGGAGTTTGGAGTTTAGGGTTTGGAGTCTAGAACCTCATCCAATGACTATCCATAAGCCCAAACTCAGACAGTGGCGGCAGCCGTCCTTTCGCCGACGGCGGAAGTCATCTGCCTACACAGGCGGTTCGGAGCTCTTGGGGTTTAACGGGCGTTTCGACGGCTTTAAGATTTGGAACCCTAAACCCTCAGCCCCACCCCCTTCGCGTTCAGGCTTCACTTTGAACGCTCGGGGTGGGTAGTTAAAAAGTGGGGCATCACGTGCCCAGGAAATAGCCGTGTATGGCTGCAATTGACCTATCTTAACACTTCTGACCCATGAATCTCCGAAGCAACCCCCAGCGCTGCCCCAATAACAGGTTGCATACTAACCCACCCATCCTCCCCCCCCCCCCCCCCCCCCCCCCCCCCCCCCCCCCCCCCCCCCCCAAAAAAAAAAAAAGTAAGGTAGGTAGGCAGCAGGGAGACTTGAGGCAGAGCTCCACAGCTCCACGCTTACCTAAGTCTCTCCATGCCCAACAAAGCAATGGCGGCCAAGTCCCCACGAGGAAACGCCGAAAATCCAAAGTGAGCGCAAACAACTAACATTCCCTAGTCGCCCCAAAAGGAAGCAACGCAACAGACCGGAATATCGTATACAAAACTGAACTATATAACCTTCAGAATCCTTCAAAAACCAAACCCCACCCATCCTGAAGCTGGAGTAAACATATACATACATACATACATACATACATACATACATACATACATACATACATACATACATACATACATACATACATACAAACGTACAAACGTACAAACATACAAACATACAAACAAACAAACATACATACATACATGCATATCTTTATGTGTATATATATATTCTATATAGGGTTTAGGGTTTATATCTATATATATATATATATATATATAGCATGGAACCACAATGAAGGGTCCAGATGGGGCTTAGGGCTGGGTGGCCTCGCAGAGGTGGCAAAAGGTGCAGGCGGCACCCTTGCTGCAGCCCGCGTCCTTCCTGGCATCCCCACCCGACTCATCAGGGTTCAGGGTTCAGAGAGTTCAGAGGGTTTAGGGTTTAGGGTTTAGGGTTCAGAGGGTTTAGGGTTTAGGGTTTAGGGTTCAGAGGGTTTAGGGTTTAGGCTTTGGGGTTTGGGGTTTGGGGTCTGGGGTTTGGGGTTTGGGGTCTAAGCTCTAATCCCTAGACCCTAAGCTGGTTGCTCCATGGGAGGGTAGGGCTCTAGCTTTCGAGGAGGTAGGCAACGGGGGTTGTGGGGCAGGGTATTCGTGTTTCAGCCCTCGCGGGCAATTGTTGCTTCAAATGGGGGTTTGCGAGGAAAAAAGGATCCTAATAAAGGCCCCCCTAATAGAAGGACTCCGATAAGGTACCCCATGGGCTAGGGTTTAGGGTTTAGGGTATAGGGTTGAGGCTTTAGGGCTTAGGGTTGGGGGTTTAGGGTTTAGGGTAAAGGGTTTAAGGTTGAGGGTTTAGGGTTTGGGGGTTTAGGGTCAGATCACCTTCACGCATTTCTGGGGACTTCTCAATCGTGTGGCGACCAAAAGCAGCTCCAAATCCATGCTAGACCCAGGAGTAACCGAGGGATGAAAAGGGTACCCTTTCTTGGGTCTTAGGGGGAGTTACAAGGGAAACCCCCAAACCCCTAAAAGAAGGAAATAAGGGCCTTCTCCGGGTCCTAGTTACCCTAAACCCTAAACCCTAAACCCTAAACCCTAAACAAAAAAAGGTAATAAGGGCCTACGCCGGGTCCTAGCATGAAACCCTGCAAAGAGTCAGAGTTAGGGGGGGGATACTTTATCTGCTCCTATAAACAACCCTCTGAAAAGCCCTCCCGAAACCCTAAACCCTAAACCCTAAACCCTAAAACCTAAACCCTAAACCCTAAACCCTAAACCCTAAACCCCAAACCCCAAACCCCAAACCCCCAAACCTAAACCCTCAGGTTGCTCCAAGAGCTTTACAGGATGCCACTGCTGCCGCACGGCGATTTTTCCCGTTCGGGAGCCGGTAGTTGTAGGGTTTCCTTTCCACAAGCTTCCACAGCTTCGCGGGGGCGCTGCCCTAAACCCTAAACCTTCAACCCTAAACCCTAAACCCCAAACCCTAAACCCTAAACCCTAAACCCTAAAGGGTGTACAGGGTTCATGGGGTCTACAGGGTTTATTCCGCGTTGTGCTGTGGACTCGTTGTACCCAGCGGTCCTACGCCATTGGGTTCGTCTCGGGGGGTGAAAACTGAAGCCAAGAACGGCTTAAACTTTCAAGGCACAGCTCCCGACTCCAATAATATCACTTAGGGTTTGGTGTTTGGGTTTAGGGCTAGGGTTCAGGGTTTAGGGTTTAGAATTTATGGTTTGGGCTTTAGCGTTCCGAAAGTTCAGGAATATGGGTGTTTCCCAAAATAGGGGTGCCCCAGAGATAACCCCCCCCCCCCCCCCCCGCCCACAAAAAAAGAGCTCGAATCATGATAGGTTAAACCCTAAACCCTAAACCCTAAACCCTAAACCCTAAACCCTAAACCCTAAACCCTAAACCCTAAACCCTAAACTAAACCCTAAACCCTAAACCCGAAGGGGTTTCCGCTGGTATCGGAAGCCCCGCATAATATTGGAGCCTCTGGGAGATCGACCTTCATGCAGAGCTGTATTTGTCTGGCACGCGAGACAGCGCAAAACCCTCAAAGTGTTAGGGTTCAGGGTTTAGGGTTTAGGGTTTAGGGTTTAGGGTTTAGGGTTTAGGGTTTAGGGTTTAGGCTGTAGGGTTTTAGGGTTTAGGGTTTAGGGTTTAGAGTTTAGGGTTTAGGGTTTAGGGTGGGCCCTTTGGGCTTAGGGTTGAGGGTTTTGAGACCCGAAGGATCCACGTACCTGCATAGTATATACTTGGGCCCTTAAAGCCACCGTATAGGAGCCCCTTTAGGGCTCAAGTATGAACTATATAGGTACACGGAGACTTAGGGAGATTAGGACCTGCAAGGGTACGTACGCACATGGGTTTCGTAGATACCTGTGGACATCCCCGATCCCAAGCCCCAAAGCTTGAGCACCTAAAAACCCCAAGCCTCCTTTTCCCCAAATCCAAACCCAGAACCTAAAGCCCAAAACCTATAATCCCAAATTCCCTAAACCCAACACCTTAAACCCCGTTTGCAGGCTCTAGGCTTTCAAATTAAGCCCTTAAACCCCTTCATTAAAATATGGCTCGAAACAGGGCGGCATCGGACCAAAGATTGCCCCCCGCAACCTACATCAGAAGGGTGACGTAGATGCGAGACGCTGCTTCTCATATGAGGGTTGTTCTAAAAGCGATTTTCAAAGGATGGAGAATTCGAAATTGGAGCTCCTGAAAAGTGCGGCCGTTACCAGAATGGAACCTTACCTTATACTTTGGGTTTAGGATTTAGGGTTTAGCGTCTAGGGACAAGCATCCTTGACCAAACACCGCATGAGCAATCCCTACATCCCCAACACCATGCGCAAATCCACTGCGAGGCTCTGGTGGGTAACTATGAAGTACATTGAAGGCAGAATGGTACATAAGGATTTCAAGTATCCGAATTCCCTACTGTAACTCCCTAGCATTTCCAGATCTTTGGATTGCTGGCGCCGCCTCAGCCATTGACTCTGCCGGTCGAAAAAAAGCAAGGACTGCATGGCCATCTTCAAAGCGCGTAGCGCAGCAAGCGCTGAGCTAAAGCGAAGAAACTTGCCTCTGCCTTTCTTTTCGGGGAACAGAGATGTAGGTCACCTAGGTAGAGGTGTGAAAACCCCAAAACGCCCGAAAACCCGAAGCAAGATGCCAAAGGAGCACCTGAGACACTCTAGTAGGTGCCTAGCGAAAGGGTACACTCGTTGGCCTCGTAGGTTCCATTAAGATCGGTTTAGGGTTTAGGGTTTAGGGTTTATAGGGTTAGGGATCTAAGCCCTCAAACCAAACAAAATGAACAGCGTACCACCGAGAGTCACGCCCATTGCTCAGCATGCAGTCACTGCAGTCCAAACCTACCTGGACCCTGACTTTTGTGTTTTTGGTGTGGTGGGGATGTTGTATGCTACAATTCGGGCAGGGTCCAGGTAGCAAGGAGAAGCCAAAGCCAACGGGCCGAGTGACCCGAAACCTGTAGCCCCACACGAAAAACCGACCAAGCCCACACCAAACAGGAGCTCACTCATTACAACCCTGCAGCCATGCATGACACTGCCCCAAGTGCGCACGAGCCTGAAAACAAACCTGCGACCATCAGCCCTGAAATCGCCTCAAATTGAGCCACGGCCTCACACGGGGATCTGAACAACGAGGTCCTTTCGCAGGGGGCTGCTTCTTGGAAGTTCATGGGATAACACCAGGGTGTAAGCTAGGGTTTTAATGGGTTGCAGCCTTGCCTGAGTGCCTTAATCCTTGACACAAAGATCTTGCCACCCCATTTCTTACCAACCCTACACCTAGGCTGAACTTGGAACCCCAGCAAAAACACGATTGTTTAGCTTCTCCTTCGGAATTACAGTACCCAAGAATTACCCTAAGAAACCCCGAGCCGCTCTAGGCCCCAGCTTGTGAACGTGGCATCCACAGCCACGAAGCCGCTGTTCCGAGCAGGTCTGTATGCTACACGCCCAAACCTCACCTCCACCAATCGTAAACGTGGATATGGGTTTACAGGTTTAGGGTTTGGGGTTTAGGGTGCACCAGAACCAAACAGATGCTTCAGAGAGGCAATAAGGGATAAGGCAGGGTTTAGGACATACTAACCCTAAACCCTAAACCCTAAACCTAAGCCCTTGTTGTATTGGGTCTGCTTCATGGGGTTCGGCTGTGCCTGTCGGTCTGCGGATATCTTTCGGCTTGCGGTGGCGAGTGGAAGGTTCTCAGGATTTGGGGCTTCTAGGGTCTACATGAAACCCCAATGACCTACAGTTTCATGGGTCACACCTATCAATTAAGGGGTAGTTACTACTGAACTGTAGGTAATTGGGGTTGCAGGTATACTCACACTGAACAACCACTCAACCCCTGTTGCCTGCCTCCTTGCAAAGCCGCGACATCTGGTCTTGCATAGAAGAAAACTTCGCGCGCATAGATTGCCTTTGAGGAGGCTTGGAAGCTTTGCCAGGTAAGGACGTGGAGGGTTTAGGGTTGGGGCAAGGACTTCGGGTCGGCGGACTTGCATGGACTTCGTATTGCGTGAAGGCCAGAAATGCCCTGACCACTTTTTGACTTGCTTTAGGTACATCTGAGGCTAGCGGCTAGCTGATTGGCGTCGTTCTTCAGGGTTGTCAGCCGAGCTCGCCCTAAACGATCTTGGGGTTTGGAGCATACCGATCCTACATGAATTCGGCGCAATTGGGTGCAAGACCATTTGAAAGACACACATACAGACATACATACATACGTACCTACCTACCTACCTGCCTGCCTACATACATTACACACCTCTACAAACACATACCAACAAACAAACAAACAAACAAACAAACAAACAAGCAAACAAACCATCATACATACATACATACATACATACATACATACATACATACATACATACATGCATACATACATACATACATGCAAACATACATCCATCCATGCATGCATGCATGCATGCATGCATACATACACACATGTATGTATGTATGTATGTATGTATGTATGTATGTATGTATGTATGTATGTATGTATGTATGTATGTATGTATGTATGTATGTATGTACATACGCGCGCAAGCATGTAGCATTTTCCATTGTACCCCATGTATGTATGTATGTACATATATACATACTGGCACAGTTTTATATCTACATATATATATATATATATATATATATATATTTCGATATATACACACACGTGTGTGTTGCTTCAACATCCCGTCATAGGACTTAAGGTTTATAGGGATTACTAGCATATAGGGATAATGCGGGGAAAGGGCTGCGAATGATCGAGGCTCCCTCTACGACATCCGAAATCCAGTGAGCCAGTGCCAGAAGTCGGAATCCCCACACCCTGTACCCCCCCCTCCCCCCCCCCCCCCCCCCCCCCCAAAAAAAAAAAAAAAACAAACAACCAAAAAAAAACCTCCAGCTCCTAGCACAAGTAAGCACTGCCAAATCCTCAGACCACAACTCGAATGCTGCTTGGCAAAGGTGCAGTATTTTCATAATCTGCAGGGTCTCCACAGGCGTGTCTCGCGTGATCATGTCTGGGCCAAGGTTTGTGCTTGCCAAGTGGCTCTCTAGACCCTAAACCCTGAACCCTGAACCCTAAACCCTAAAGCCTAAAGCCTACACCTGTCGCCCTCTATGGGCGTTTCCCAGAATAGGGGTACCCCTTGTAGACCCCAAATCGAATAGCAAAACCCCCCTAGGAAGGGACTCTTACTCCGTCAGGGAATGCCCCAGTCTTCACGGGGAAGCTTTTAGGGTTTAGGGTTTAGGATTTAGGGTTTAGGGTACCCGAATCTGACACCTAAAACAAGGGGAAGAAGTCCCACTCCCAGGAATGAAACACTCGGGAAGTGGGTGCCCTACAGAGTCCCTAAACCCTAAACCCTCAACCCTAAACCCTAAACCCTAAATCTTAAACCCTAAACCCTAAACCCTAAACCCTTATCCTAAACCCTAAACCCTTACAGGAAGCCTCGGCTCCTCCGTCTTCCATTTAAGAACCCTGTATGCCCTAGTCCCTAAACCCTCAGCCCTAAGGCCTAACTCCCTCGCAACCGTCAGAACACCCTAAACCTCAGGGTTTAGGGTTCAGGGTTTATAGGGTGTAGGGTTCAGGGTTGCCTAAACCCACACCCTCAAACCGAACCTGCATTACAAGCCTGAGCGGAAGTGCAAATCCTAAGCCCCCAGCACGCACCGACGCCACGAACCCTGAGCCCTATACCCTCGATTCCTAGGTAACATAGCACCCTCAGGGACCCCAAACCCTAAACCGACAAAGCAAGCTCTTCACATCCTTGAGTTGGGTGTCCGGGAATATCGAGGTTTAGGGTTTGAAAGGGCATGAAACTCCGTTTTTTTGAAGGTTTGAGGTTATGGGTATCTTAACCCAACAACCAAGGCAACACGAATCCTCTAAGCGGACAAGCCCTACATCCTGAAACCCTGGGTCCTGTGGCCTGATTCCGGAACATGGCATAGCGCTTCGGGTTTTACAGCTTTCATTAGGTTTGCAGTTTGGCAGCATGCTTCCCCGCTTGAATACAAACTTATAAAACCGAGTTGATGCTGACGGTTGTTGCGCTTACGGGGAATACTGGACGCTACTTCCTCATGCGCAGGGTTTTTTCGGGGCAGAGGCTCCCAGTCGGAAAAAAACTTTGCAGCGTCTGCTCTGCTGTCTCTGGAAATCCTTCCGGTGAGCCTGTCTGCTCTTCTGGTGATGCTGGTGATGTAGAAAGCCAGTACTTGCTTCTTGTTTGCTTTCCTAGTTTTGCTTTAAGCAGAATCGGACAAAGAAGATATATTGAGAGAGATATTGGAGAGGGCGAGAGAGGGCGAGAGAGAGAGAGAGAGGAGGGAGGGAGGGAGGGAGGGAGAGAGGGAGATGGCGAGAGAGAGAGAGAGACATGGAGAGAGAGAGAGAGAGAGACATGGAGAGAGAGAGAGAGAGATAGAGAGAGAGAGAGAGATAGAGAGAGCGAGATGGAGCGGGAGAGAGCGAGAGGGAGCGGGAGAGAGCGAGAGAGAGCGAGAGGGAGAGAGAAAGAGAGAAAGAGAGAAAGAGAAAAAGAGAGAAAGAGAGAAAGAGAGAAAGAGAGCAAGAGAGCACGAGAGCACGAGAGAAAGAGAGAAAGAGAGAAAGAGAGAAAGAGAGAAAGAGAGAAAGAGAGAAAGAGAGAAAGAGAGAAAGAGAGAAAGAGAGAAAGAGAGAAAGAGAGAAAGAGAGAAAGAGAGAAAGAGAGAAAGAGAGAGCGAGAAGCAGAGAGAAAGAGAACAAGAGAAACGGAAAAAAGGGGAACAAGAGAGAGAGAGAGAGAGTGTGTTTCATTTTCGGTGAACGTATAGGTTACTCCAGGTGATCCTCTAGGGAATCTTGGCGGGTATCCAGCGCGCCCATCACCTCCCGAAGGTCAGCGTTCTTAGGGAGCGTCCGGATACTCAAGACGTTCTGAGGCCCAGGTTTTAGTGTTTTGCACCTGTCTCGATGACCTAACTATTTGAGAGCGTCTGTCGTCAAGGCTCGTTGTTGCAGATTGACGACAGCGGACGTGCCAAAGGGCAAACCGCATTTGATTTCCAAAACTCTTTTGAATACATGTCATGTGTGTTAAGCATGCTACCCTAAACCCTAAACCCGAAACCCTAAACCCTCAACAAAAAGCGATTGCTCATGGTAGCCGGATCACGCAGTATGCCGTCCACGAACTCATCCTTCGAAAGCTCTCCTCACAAGAACAGAGGTTTGGGGGTTTATAAGGTTGAGGGTGTAGAATTTCAGGGTTTATGAGGTTTAGGGTGTATAAGGTTCAGGGTTTATGAAGTTTACTCTCAACAAGCCACACAAGCCCGCCTGCACATCGTGATCATCTCCGATGCCACTCCACAACGTTCCCAAACCCCACTCCGAAGCCATGCAGCACAGCGAAAGACAGAACAGCTGGGCTACGTGTCTTCTGAGGGTACCCTAAACCCTAATTGCTAAACCCTAAACTTTTGCCCCCTAAACCCTAAACCCTAAACCCTAAACCCTAAACCCTAAACCCTAAACCCTAAACCCTAAACCCTAAACCCTAGACCGCCGAGGTGATTCCTCAAGAGGACTTTCTGGGAACCCACTGCGAAGGTGACCCCCGGTCTCTAAGCCTGCAAAATACTTACGACCTGTCATCAGTATATAGGAAGGGCAAAGATATACAATAGTACATAAATACATACATATTGTTTAATTATCGTCATGCAGACTGCATAATACGAAACAACATATTTTCTGGGGGTTCCGAAACTAGGGGTACCTTCTTGGGGGCCTTATATCCCATTAGGGGGTCCCTTACTTTCGTAACCCCCCATTGGGGGCTTCACGAACATAGGGGATCCCGAAAATAGACCCAAGTAGTAGGATTCCCTTGTTATCAGGACCCCCCAAAAATCCCGAATATCGTAAACCCCCATATGTCTATACACTCACCAAAATTAAAGAGGAACCTTATATACACTCACCAATAACACTAATATAAACCTTGTTTCGGGGACCCCGAAAACAGACCCCAAATAGTAGGATGCCCTTCTTATCAGGGCCCCCCCCCCCCCCCCCCCAAAAAAAAAAACTAACTTTCGTAAACCCCCGTAGTTCTTCTTATCATGAACATGAAAACTAGAAGCAATCCTTCCATTTGGGGTCTATAGGAGAGGTCCCTTTGTTTCATAAGCCCCCATATGTCAGTGTCTTGGTTCAGGGCCGAGTCTCCTGTACCATCCACGTCCAGCTGGGCAAAGATGTCCGACAAGTCGTCCTGAGGTTGGGCTGCCCATCATCGCCACTGGAGGGTTTAGGCTTTGGGGGTTAGGGGGTTTAGGTGGTTTAGGGGTTTAGGGCATTTAGATAGGGTTTAGGGTTTTCACAAGGGTCTAGGGGGTTTTGACACAGTACGCCGTTCGTCGAGATCCTGGGTCTTGACACAAAAACCACTGCCTTGCGTTGGCTCTCAACAGTCAAAGAGCCTTCTGGAATTGTCATATGGGGGCCTTAATTAGAATAAGTTTTGTTTTTTTGGGGGGGGGAGGGGGGGAGCGGGGGGGCGGGGGGGAGGGGGTTATTATAGTAAAATAGTATAATTATGGAGGGACCATAAGGGGATCCTTTTAGTCATTGTTCCGACACCGATAGAATCGTCTCCATCCTGAGCCCTGCAAGTCCTTATTACTATAAGGCGGCCCCTAAACCCTAAACCCTAAACCCTAAACCCTAAACCCTAAACCCTAAACCCTAAACCCTAAACCCTAAACAGAGAACTAACTGACGTGCGGTGGGTGTCACAAGTCGAGCCAAGTCGGGCCAGATCACAGTACTCCAATCTGCTTAAGAACCCCCCCCCCCCCCCCCCTTTTCCGTAGAGTAGCAGGGGGGGGGGGGGGGGGGGGGGGGGGGACCTGAAAAGAGCGAGCTCAGGATGTGCCGTATAATTCCCCAGCCAAAAGCTTGCTTGGGCATACCGTCTGAGAAGCGACTGGTAACAGCCACTTCAGGGTTGAGGTTCCTCCAAGTAGAACATCAAACGCCCGATCAAACTCTGTGGGGGCCCGTGGGAAAGCAAGCCACAATGCAGAAGAAGCCCACGAACTTTTTCGAGGGACGGCAACAAAGGGTGTTCCCTCGCTTGGTTCCTGAACTCATGAACTAAACAAAACCCTGAATGCTAAACCCTAAGCCCTAAACCCTAAGCCCTAAACAAGGCTTGAATATTGACCCTTACATCCTCAAAGTGCACTCTGAGCTGCAACAAACAAGACGTCCAGTAGCTCTTTCGGCACCTCAGATGGAGAGGGCAGCGCCGCTGACACTTGGCCAGAGGGATTTTGGAACCTAAACCCTAAACCCTAAACCCTGAACCCTAAACCCTGATTTTCCAAAGACGGTTTCGGAAACAGGCGTTAACATAAAGACGGTTTCGGGAAACAGGCGTCGTGAATCACGCAGGCCGTTTTTCTATGGGCCACAAGTTGGCTGGCGCATGAAATGATCAAAACCACCGGAGCAGACGACTTTTCCAGGCTCCGTTTCCCTGCGTTCTCGCGCGCAACTTTGCTGACAGGTTTAGCCTTAGATGACACTATCTGGTCAGTCGGAACGGATTCTCTGTACAAAGTCACTGCGTACTCATTCGATATGAGCTATGCTGCTTATGCATATAGCACATTTTTTTATGTTCCGAATAAAATCACATGTATTCGGTATTGACGATGGTTTATTCGTGAAGTTGTAGTTGAAGCACAGATTTAACAACAAAAACAACAGGTTCACCGGACAGGCACACTGGGGCCAAACTGTATTTCAAATCATTATACTATCTCGTACACATGCCACAGTACAAAGGCCCCGACATATTATGCAAAATGTGATGGACTTGCCGACCTGGAAATCTCGCCGAGTCAACACCGACATACACAATCGGCGCACACATCAAGTCGTTACACTGCGACTTCAAGCCGTTCACGACGGAGAACAGTCACTTTGTCGCTTTCGTCGAGTATATATTTCTGCACATGTCTATAGGTTGGGGGATGCCATGTTCGCAAGTGCAAAAGGAGCAGCTCGGATGTTTTGCAGCTTCGAAAGATCTTGAATTTGGTGTTCCTATAGTAGAGCGCAGGCGCCCATTTTCAGGAAGGTTGCCCACATTTCACGATAACACATCACGCTATTGACGTGAATACTTTTCGTTGCTGGAAAACGACTCTCTGAGTGAACCGCATCAGACAACACTTGCAAGTGCCGCTCAAATCGGAACTCACTGCTGCGCCTGCCGTGCGCGGGCAGGTTCACCAACGGTATTGCATAACACTGTAGATCCATGTCGCCTAAAGGAACCGAAATTCTTTGGTGTACCATGCTCTAACACTGACTATTGAACAGCAAATGGACAAATACACCCGTGCTTGCATGCATGCACTGCGGCACGCATGGGTGTGTGGGGCGGCGGAAAGCTTTTGGCTTCTGGGCCAGCATCTATACCTGGGGACACATGCGTGCCAAACAAATGTGTGATTCACGTTATTTTCGGCGTGGAGGGCCCGCAACGGTGCAAAATCCTGCGGCGCGCAAAACCGATATCCCGAAACAGGCGCTCACGCGAAACAACCGCGGCTCACGCGAAAAAACCGGCGTTCACGATGATTTCACGCATGTTTCACGCGGTTTTCACGGCATTTCACGGCCATTCGGCGTCGCAGAGCGTAATACCTAGTTTGACCGAATTTTTCCAAAACGAAGCAAATCACGCCAATCTCATCGTGAATCACGCTATCCTGCTGCACCCTGCATCCCATAATAAACCGAAGTTCGCAGCTTTGTTGGCTTTCCAGACAGCAACTAATGAGAACTCCCATAGTACTTTGAAAACAAATCACAAAGGCTTGGATTCGATTCACAGGCCATCACAGATACTGTAGAATCTCGGGCCGCGCCATTGGCACACACACACACACAGTCACACTGATTGAGCCTGATGCGCTGAGCTCTTTGGAAGTGATTATATCTGACATGAGCTATCGCCCCCTTCGGTAACGTGACGATACTCTACAGCATCACGCTGCAGTGAAAGAGCACTTGAACTGAGCAGCGCAGAACTTTCAACCGATGCTGATTCCCCACATTCGTTCTGATGATTTTACCGCTAGTATGGTAACCTTAACTTGTATTCGGACGGACAGGGGTTCCTGGAATTGCAAATGCCTCGGCTACGGATAACGTGTAAGGTGTTGTATTTCAACGTTGGCATAACAAGTTCTCCCACCGCAGTACGGCCATAATGTTGTGATTCTGAGGAACCAGTCATTCTAGTTTGTGCTACGACTCAAGCTTGGTGTGTTCAGGTATGTATATGTGTATGAGAAACAGGTGTAAGTGCGCACACTTTCCCACCGCGTATCGTTGACATCTCTCTGTGGATACGGGCAACATTAGATAACAAATTCTGCGCCATCCTGTCGTGCATATGTTTGTTGATTCTAAGCAACCTTCAGGCGGAGAGCGTCTAACGGAGGCTTATTTCACCGTCAAAACCAGACTTTGAGTCATTGCGTTCTTTGCGGTTGCGAAGGAATGAACACTTCGTGCGCCGGATAGACGAATGAAGGAAACATCGGTTCATGAGTGAAAGTCGTCCCTTTGACATACATCGATCACTTGACTTCTGAAGCAGATCTCTCTCTGGATCTCTGTCTTTCTCCAAATATGTGATCCCTTGTTTTCATTGACCATGGCAGTCATCTAGGTACCCCATGCAATTCATTTGCTTTGCCTACTTTGCTTTTTGTTTTGTCTTTCTCCCTCCCCTGCAGCCCCCTTTCGAGCGACATGGCTCTGATTTCTGCTTTCCGACACCTGCTTATAAGGTTTGTTAGGGGTAAAAACAGGCTTTAAGCAAAGCACGTTTCCGGAATAGGCGGAGACGCCCAGGGTAAACCCTAAGCCTATGCGGGGTTTATCGTAGCCTGCCGGGGCGGCGGGGGGGGGGGGGGGGTTTGTAAACCCAGTGGGTTTCAGGTTTTCGCCTCAGACCCTTCAAAACGTCCAAGAAAAGTCACAAGGCAACCCTAAACCCTAAACCCTAAACACTAAACCCTGAACCCTAAACCCTGAAGGAAAGTCACAAGGCAAACGCGCGAGTCGCGCCCTCCCTGTGGCCAGGTTGCATTCTCCGGCGGCACCATGTTTAGCTCGAAAGGTGTGATCCTTGCGACGGCGGTTTAGGGTTTAGGGTTTAGGGTTTAGGCTTCAGGGTTTAGGCTTCAGGGTTTAGGGTTTAGGGTTTAGGGGGTAAGGTGGATTGTAGGATGTTGAGTTCCAGGAAGGTTTAGATTCGTGATGGCGACATCGGCGTAGATGACATTCGGATCGGTTTTACCCAAGCCTACCGATGTGATCCAACTCTGCCCGTAAACCCTACATCCTAAACCTCAAACCCTAAGCCTTAGGCCTTAAACCCCAATAACCGAACCCCTAAACTCTCAACCGTCCCGGAGAGCGCCCCGCTCCTTAAAAGGGGGTCTCTCTTGTGGGCTCCTCACCCTCTTTCTTCCGCTGCATGTCCTGAAAGCCCAAACCCTAAACCCTAAACCCTAAGCCCTAAACCCTAAACCCTAAACCCCAACCTCTCCCTGCTGCTGGAGCACAGGCCATTGCGGTCTCTGTCCAGCTCCTCGAACAGCTCCCCGAGCTCCACGACCTCATGTGATACTTCTAGGGTTCTTAAGGGAGGGTTTAGGGTTTGCGGTTAGGGTTTAGGGTTTGGGGTTTGGGGTTTAGGGTTTAGGGTTTAGGGTTTAGGGTTTAGGGTTTAGGGTTTAGGGACTGTGTAGGGTTGATTGTTTTAGGCTTCAGGGTGTAAGGTTTAGGGTCCTGTAGGGTGAACCTAGACTACGTGCATAGAGTACGTTGTAAATTCACCCGGAGCCACTTACAGCTTCAGTTTTGACTGGCCATCAACCTGTGAGTAAGGCTTGTAAGGGCATACCATGCCGGCCATGGAAGGTGTTAGTGTCTACGAGATTTTCCTTTGCAAAAAACCCTTCACTCCTAAACCCCTCTTTCAACCCATGGCTTTCAGCCACCGACAAAGATCCAGGGTATAGGGTGCTGCATCGTTAGGACTTTCGTGTCTAAACTGTAAACCCTAGGCCCTAAACCCTCAATCCCTTTTTCCTAAGAACCATTGGCCGGTTTCCTTAAATTGGTATCTGGGCGTACCCCCATGTATCACACAGAGCTCTTAAGGGAGGGGGGTTCAAGGGGGGCAAGGTTCCCTAACACTCCCCACTGACTCCCTAAGTCTCCCTAAGCTTTGTTAAGGTTCCGCAGTTACCTACCGCCCGTGACCCCCCCCCCTAGCCCTAAACCCTAAACCCTAAACCCCAAACCCCAAACCCTAAACCCTAAATCCTAAAAACCCTACCTCAACATCGGGGCTGGATAAGGGTGTGTAGGTGTCTCGTGGTCAACGCCTGACCCCTTATACTAACAGTCCTTAATAGTATATTGTAATAGGGGGCACGGTAATCCCTATTCAGGACTGTTAGTACAAGGAGGAAAATTCCAACCTGAACCCCGAGACACGAAACACTCACAGGCAAGGCCAAAGCCTGGACCTCAAGATTCCTTTCCACAGTTCTTAGGTGTTTCAGATTCTGTTTAAGATGAATGGCTCAGGGCTTATTGCTTAGGGCTGCAGACCGAAACCCTAAACCCTAAATCTTAAACCCTAAGACCTAGACCCTAAACCCTAACCCCTAACCCCCCCACCCCCCCCCCCCCCCCCCCCCCCCAAAAAAAAAAAAAAAAAAAGAGAGAAATTGGAGCAAGGAGCCGATTTCTTGATGTATCTTGCCCTGTTGCGGTTCTCCTCTGCCGTCTCGAGCTGGGCATTCTCCAAGCCGTGCTCCACCAACACCTGGTGGGTGTTTAGGGTTTAGGGTTCAGGGTTTAGGGTTGCGTTTAAGGGTGCCGCACACCCAAAAAGAGCCACTACTTAGAGACAACTGGGTTCTCTAGATTGGGGTCCCGTTCAGGGCTGCGCAATGGAGCCTCATATTGGTGTACCCGGAAGGGACCATAGATTGCGAGAACCACTGGCCACCAAAACGGGTTTGGGTTTTGGGATTGGGCTTTAGGTTTCTGTTGGCTTTTGGACTGTGCGTCTGAGCTTTGTAGGTTTAGGGTGGAAGAGTGAAATATAGGGTCCTTAGTAATTGGAATAGAGTTTTTTTTGGGGGGGGGCTTTATAAGGACCACAATAATCAGGTAGACATCTTTCCGACCCCTATATTGGTGTTTTGGGTTCAGCTTGTTGGTGTGGGAAACATGAGAGGGCTGGGGTTGAGACACTTGCCTCTGCCTTGGTACCCCAGCAACCACTAAACCCTAAACCCTAAACCCTAAACCCTAAACCCTAAACAGGGGTAGCCTTTTTTGTGTTGGGTTACTTGATAAGGGAACCTTGGACAACAAAAAAGAGGGTAAAGGGTGCCACTGGGCTACCAAGATGCAGGGAACCAGCGCTCAACCCTGCTTTGCTGCATGCACTCTCCCAGAGGGTCCATTTGTAATACTCCCTAAGGGTCCATGTACCTTATTATTATATACTTGGGCCCCAAAGTCCCTATATAGGAAGTACTTTAAGGCCCAAGTATATAATAATGAGGTACATGGACCCTTAGGGACTATTATGGAATTAGGTACCCCAAAACCCTATTCAGTATGGTTTTTGGGTACCTAATTCCATAATAGGAATACAAATGGACCCTCTGGGTCTGGTACGGGGACGCACAGAAGCTTTAGCAGCCGAGCCGCGTTGATCGCCGTTTAGGGCTTCAGCCGTATTTGAGACGTTTCGTGACCATACCAGGGGGGGGGGGGGGGGGGGGGGGGGGGGGGGGGGGGGGGGTTGGGTAGGCGTTTAGGCTCTGGGTTGTATATCAAAAGTTCAAGGCTTCGGGTGTTTGGCCACCCTAATTAATCAACCCAAAACCATTCAAACCCTGACTTTCACTAAAGCCGTGAAAAACCATGCCTGCGAGCTCAGCCCGTCAAGAACCTTGAACTGTTGAAGCCCTGGCGTAAGGGGGGGGCCAAACGGGTTTCGGGTTTAGGGGCTCCTGAGGGAGGGGTGAGCTGACAGCTCGAAGGATGACTGCTCTTCTCAAAGGGCTTCTGATCATTTCGCCCTGAGCCCTAAACCCCATCTAGGCTGCCCAGTAACCTAGGCTTAAAAATGGTGCCCTTTTTTGCTTAAAGGGGTTTATAAGGGAACCTAAACCCCCCAAAAAGGGAATAAGGGTACTCCTGACCATCCTAGCCATGCATAACAACCCTACACAACGCCCAACCCCTGCATCACCCCATCCCACTCCGAACCCCATTCCGCTTCGGCCAGGCGACCGCCGTGACCAAGTTCATGAGGGTGATGGGCAAAATCATTAGGATGGGCCCGAAGAAGAATATGAGGCGGGGTCGGACGCCTCAGGGGATGGGTTGCTTGTTTAATGATGCACTTCATCATCTTTACGGCGGTTAAGCCCTAGCCCTAAACCCTAAACCCCAAACCCTAAGGATTCTTGACGGCTCTGCTTTGTTTGGTATGGGAGGGCTCGGGAACTAACTGAAATAGGGCTTAAAAAACCTTCGAACCCTTCTTCAGCAACTAACTGAGCTAAGCTGGAAATCCGAAACCCCAAACCCCAAACCCTAAGCCCTAAACCCCTAAACCCCTAAACCCCTAAACCCTAAACCCAAAATCCCCAACCAGTCCAGGGGGCTTCACACACCCACCCGAGTCACCAGAATCGTCCCCAATCCTACTCACGGAAGCTCAGACTACTTGGAGGTTCATGGGTAGCTAAGAGCAAGGTCATAAGCACCCTAAATGGGGCGACAAGTTTTCTATAAGTATAATTAACCTACTTGTACTATGTCAGGGTCGAAAGTATCCGAAAAAGGGTGATGAGTATACTTACTATAAGTATAACCCTACTTCTGACTACCCATGAACGTCAAGGTAGAGGGGGTGAGGAAGGACCTACTTGATCCTACTTGGACCTTTGTTGTTCGGTGTGGAATATAGGGGCCTTAATGATTAGAACAGGGTGTATGGTTTTTTCTAGTATAGATACCCAATAACTAGAATAGGGTTTAGGGGTTTTGTCTAGAAGAGACTTGTAGGGATCATGAGGGAATGCCAGTAGTAACTGTTGAGTACCTAGCTGGGACCCGACTGGAACCGCCCTAGCATCCCACGAACCACTTGCTGCGTGGGCCACACACGATCGGGAAGTAGATTGCGCCGATCGAGTCCAGCGTGATGAACTGAATCCTTGATCCAGAGATTCCCAACTCCACATTAAGCAAGGATGAACTCCCTACATCATCTTCCGGGCCCCTCTACATTTTAATGCATCTTCTTAACCCTAAACCCTAAACCCTAAACCCGAAACCCCAAACTCTAAGCCCTAGACCCTAAACCCCGATGCAAAGACATTGATAGATCTTCGGCGTCTCTGGATACCGGCACAGGGTCGGGATCGTTCTCATGTGCAGCTGAATTTAAGGCGCGATCCTAACCCTCAATGTAGGGTCTAGGGTTTAGGGTTTAGGGTTTAGGGTTTAGGGTTTAGGGTTTAGGGTTTAGAGTTTAGGGTTTGGGGTTCCTTCCATGACACGAGGGGGCTATTCGGGTTTAGGGTTTAGGGTTTGGGGTTTAGCATACATACATACATACATACATACATACATACATACATACATACATACATACATACATAAACAACATACAGAGAGAGAGAGAGAGAGAAAAAACAAAAAAAAAACAAGCTCTGTCGATTATAAGGGCTCCGTAGGGCTTCTGCACCACTCTGCCTGTGGTTTGGATCGTCCTGGTCTGATAGACATAGGCCCCGTGGCCATTTAAGGGAAAAGGAATGCGCGCGTGCAGTGAAAGGCAGTGCTTTGGGTGTTTAGGGTTTATAGGGCTTAGGGTCTCGGGTTTAAGGTTTTCGGGAAATCTTGGGTTGCAGTGGGAGTTGCGGTGTGGGTGGGGTGGATGGGATGTAAGTACAGTCGAATAAGCCTGCAGGTAACTGAGAAAGAACATGCTCTTCGAGAGAACGACGAGCGGCAGGGTGACCATCGTCAGTGGCAAACTTGGAAAGTAATAGTTTACCTTAGCATGTCTTTCAGGCAATTCCCACGAATGTGTCGCCATGGACTTCATGCTCATTGCTGCAATGCTGCTCCGGCTAGTTGTATTAGCTCCGGCACACCTCTTGTCTGCCACAAATGGCCTACTGTTGCTACGGCCCCTTGCGCCACGAGGACTTGCGAAACATATGATGCGTCGGGCAGGTTGTCTTTCCGTTGTGACCTACGCAGGACTTTCTACTTAATCCCTGTTCCCCTAGGAAGAAAAAAGGATCCTTTTTGTTTATATATAAGAAAGCCCATAACCCAAAAAGTAAAAAGGATCCCTAACACTGATTTAGTCTAGGGCCCCAGCCTTCCAAGACCCTGCTTTTGGTCGATTGAGTACTGATGTGGACTTAAGTAACAGGTTAAAAATGGAGAAAGATTTCCACAGCTCCAAACCTCGTGTCCCAGTTCGCAAACCCATGCAGGGTCTGGGGGCAACAGCAAACAAACACCAAAGAAAGAAACCGAAACCCTGACGGTTTAGGGTTAGGAGTTCAGTGGTTCAGAGTTCAAAGGCCCCAAACCCTAAGCCCTAAGCCCTAAGCCC
The DNA here is from genome assembly GCA_905221605.1 of Symbiodinium natans. Classification (NCBI taxonomy): domain Eukaryota; class Dinophyceae; order Suessiales; family Symbiodiniaceae; genus Symbiodinium; species Symbiodinium natans. The sequence goes on along the minus strand of CAJNDS010000735.1, from coordinate 256,579 downwards.
TAAACCCTAAACCCTAAACCCGAAACCAGTTCAGCAATGCAGGGTGAGCTAGGGCTCAAAGTTTGAGGTTTAGGAAGGGAGCAATCTCGGCCGTGTCCGGGTGTGTCTTGAGCCGCTCGTCCTCAGGGTGAGCCACAGCTGGGTTTAGGGCTTAGGGTTCAGGGTTTAGGGTTTAGGGCTTAGGGTTTAGGGCTTAGGGTTTAGGGTTCAGGGTTTAGGGTTACCACCCAAAGTAGGAGTTTTCCCCTGCTTTACCCTCAGAATACTCTAACCAAATCCTTGCCCAGACCCCTGGGAGGATCCACAAAGTAGATCCCCTTAAGGGTTCCTAAGAATGACCCCATAGTAGCATATATATATATATAGGATACTATTGGGTGGTTCTACTTCTTGGATCCTCCCAAAGGTCTGGGTATTCCAGGGGCCACGCGGAATGATACCCCGAAATTTGGCAACCCGACCGCCCCTTGCCTCAGGGTCGATCTCCTCTAAATGGTATTGTATACTTGGGCCATAAAGGGATTCCTATGTAGCAGCTGTAGGGCCTAGGCATGTGTTTTTTAGGTACCCAAAACTCTTCTAGGCTCAACTCAAGTATCTACGATGCAGGTATATGGCCCTTAGGCTATTTTGACCTGTTAGACAACTCACTCAACACATTGTTCCCTACAACCCGATCCCTAGTAGCCCCCAGAGCACATGCGCCCGGGGGTTAGGGGTTTGGGGGCTTAAGGCTTAGGGGCTTTGGGTTTGGGGTTTCCGGGAAGGGCCGGGGGGGGGGGGGGGGGGGGGGGGGGGGACCCGAAAGTCCGAAGTCCAGGAGCCCAAGACCCTCAACGCAGAACCTCCGAGTTATGCTTGCGGCGTAAAAACCGTAAACCCCAAACCGTAATCCATATGAAAGGGCATGTAGGGCTTGCAAGGCTTACGAGCTTAGTCTGAGTGTGTTCGTCGTCCTTGGTGATCAGCTCAATTCCAAGACCTTGGACATAAGGGTGTAGGGTTCAGGGATTAGGGTGTAGGGCTCAGGGTCTCAACGCACAGGTGGGATGGATTCCAGGGTCTTTGAGGCAGTAAAGAACATTATGATCGAAACAAGACATGAAAGTTGTAGAGTCGCTAGTGAAAGTAAATAGCTGGTTAAAAGAGGTTAATGAGCCTGATGATGATAGAAGTCTTATGGCGAACGCATGAACGTGAGAACGTGATGTTGGGGTCCCGAGGGTGGGTTCTTAGTGGCTTGGAAACAGAGGTTGGGTCTCAAGGTGTGACAGGGAGAGAACGGAGTCATGAGTGTCTTTCTTAAGAACTCCCCAAAAATTTTAAAAAGATTTTCCTTATAAGGGTAACACAGGGATTACTATTTTATTATTATATTTTTTTTTTTTTGGGGGGGGGGGGGTTTCTGAAGCAAATGGTAGTTTGGGGTGAAGCCCAGGAGCAGGCAAAGATGTAGATGGACAGCATGAGCAGCATGAAGACAGAGATCATCAGTTGCGCAGAGTTCAGGAGTCCATTGACCAGGTGCCACATGACCTGTAAAGACGGATCGCTGTTGAAAGACTTGGTGCCCCAAACCCTCAACCCGCCTCAACCCTAAAATGTAGCAAAGCGGGGATAAAGTTGGATAAGGGTCCATGCATGGGCTCTCATTCAAGTCATGCGAGTGCCTTTCTCAAAACAGCTGCCTGCAGAAAAAAAACATGCTACGTTGGGGGCGCCGATTTTTAAAACCCAGAGCTTCATATTTAGGGTGCACAAGAGGGGCCGTACTTATTGAGAACTACCCCGATGAGTTTCTGGGGGGTCGGTGCTGCTTTTGGTTGTGTTTTTGTTCAAGGTGTAATGTGCCATTGATACAACTAACCCCATCTGCCCACGCCAGCCCTGACATTTCGGGCTTACTGTAGGGTTTAGGGTTTAAGGCTTAGGGCTCAGGGTTTAGGATCTAGGGTTTGGGGTTTAGGGTTGAGGGTTCTCACGCATTCTCACGCACTCTGGCGGCTCTGGTGCAGACTTGGGTGGGAGAAACCCAATCTGGGATGCAGCCGTGAGCATCACCCAAAACCCAGACCCAGCAAAGGCTGTGCAGTGGTCTAGGGTTTAGGGTTTAGGGTTTAGGGTTTAGGGTTTAGGGTTTAGGGTTTGCTGTGATGGGGCGTAGGTGCTGTGAAGGTTAGGTTTCGGAACAAGCTCGAAAGCTTCGTGAGGCGCGAAGAGCAGCTTTGGCCCGATTGTGGAAGGCCATCTAACACTTTTCTCCCACCCAGCGCCTCGGACACCCAAACCTATTCCTTTGAGGGTTTAGGCCTAAACTCAAGCCAACTGCTTACTTTCCATGCAACTTCTTCAGTGTCACGGTGGTCGCCAGCCTGGTTCAGGTTCAGAAAAGGGGGACAGGCAGAAGGGCAGAAAGGCCCACATAAGCCTGCCTCGCGCCCAAAGGGCCCACGCCGATTAGGGGGGCCCAGGGGGGCCCGGCCATAGAGGGTGAGGACCAAAAACAGCTTTGCACCCGGCCTGGCCTGGCCTGAAGCTCCCTGGTCCCTGGGCACGCTGCGGCGAGGGCTCCAGGACCCCGAAAATGCCAGCCCCATCCAAGAAGGGTTACTAGGAGATGCTCCGGTACCGGGCCCATCGTGGGTCCCCATGCTGTGATAGGCGGGCGAGCGACCTGGGTGGGCTTGCGCCATCGAGGTCGAAGGGCTTAAGCGCCGCCCCCCAACGTACAATAGGGGGGCGGCCTAGGCCCTGAGTTTAGTTGTGCCCTAGAGCCCAACGCCTCATGGGTTTAGGGTTTCGGGATAGCCTGAAGGCATCTATGCGGGGAAAAACAAGCGCTTGCGTGTGTTTAAAATTTGGGGAATGGGGTCATTGAGATTCATTCGGGGAGTTCTCAAAATTATGGTGCCGTTCTGGGTCCCTGATAGGACGTGGGGGCTTGTCATTGGAGAACTGACTATGTAAGGCTTTGGGGATTGGAGTATTTCCCGTTGGGCCGGAAACGAAAGGCCCTCATAAGGGGCTCTGCACCCCCAACCCAACAAAAGGACAGAGCGACTACCTTAAGCCTGAACCACGCAAACCACGTTAAACCGAGAAGCCCCACAAAAGCCAAAACCCCAAGCCCTAAACCCCAAACAACAAGGAAAACCGCCCCCTGCTTTTGCGCCTTGAACTTCTTTGTCATCCTCGCTGCTACAGCACTTCTTAAGGCGGCGTGGGATTTCAGCTGGAAACTTCCTAAACCCTAAACCCTAGACCCCAATTCACTTCGTTCACATCTTTCACCATTAAATTGATACTGTTCATGCGCTTACTTCGTGCACTTATAAACGTATAAAATTGAGTGAACGAATGAAATTGATAGACGAACGAAGTGAATGTATATATGATCAAAGAATAAAGAGAATGAGCGCGCCTAAATAATGAAGCAATAATAGGGCGCGCAACTAGTCTTATTGTTCTCCAGGCTTATTTGGTCCTTATGTTCGCCCGGGATTTCATTATTTTATCTAGTGTTTACAGACCGCCCAGAAGTGATGTTCGGGCTTTTTGGGGTTGAGGGTCGAAGGTTTGGATTGGGGTCTCTTAGTCAGCCATTGCAAGGATTCATCTGCCGGCTCCAGCAAGCACGTGGCCCTCGAGAAAGGTCGGGTTTAGGGATTCGGGTGTAGGGTTTAGGGTGAGATAACGATCTCAGGAAGGAAGCCCACAGCCACCCCTGCACCCAAAACCCAACACCCCTACGGCGCCGTACTGTACCGCTAGACCATGAATGCCCTCCCTGCCCAAATGAAGCTCAAGACCGCAAAACACACACTGGTGTGTATGGTTCCGTGTCCCGTGTCGGCAACCCCCCACCCCCCCCATGGTATCCCCCCCCCCCCCCCCACCCCCCCCCCCCCCCCCCCCCCCACCCCCCACCCCCCCCCCACCACCCCCCACCCCCCCACCCCCAACCCCCCCCCACCCCCCCACCCCCCCCCCCCCACCCCCCCCCACCCCCCCCCCCCCCCCACCCCCCCACCCCCCCCACCACACCCCCCCCACCCCCACACCCCCACACCCCCACACCCCCACACCCCCCCCCCCCCCCCCCCCCTAAACCCGAAACCCTAAACCCCTAGACCCTAAACCCTAAACCCTACACCGAAAACCCTAAACCCTAAACCCTCAACCCACACCCCAACCACACCACCCCACAGAGCCCAAACCACAGGGAAGCGGGGCGCGGACCCTAAACCCTAAACCCTCAACCCTCAACCCTCAATCCTAAACCTAAACCCCAACCACACCACCCCACAGGGGGGCCCAAACCACAGGGGGGGCGGGGGCGGGCAAAGAATTTGGGGGGGACCATGGGGGGGGGGGGGGGGCAGCGACGCTGCACCATGTACAGGGGTGGGGAGGGGTGATCCTCATGAGGACTAGAAGCCACCTCCACCCTCTACGTACCCCAACTCCACCTACTAAAGACCAACACCCCTGAGCCTTTTCAACTGCCCTGTGGACCTTAGACCCAGCACCCTGTGCCGACCCTGAGCCCGCAACACCACCTGGGTTGGCCGTTATACCCTTTGAACATATTTAGATATAGGGCCCCTTATGAACCCAAGTAAAACTTAAAATGGCCCTAATCCCTGTAAACCCTCGACCCCACACCCTAGATCCTAAACCCTAACCCCTACACCCTACACCCCAAAACCTAAACCCTAAACCCTAAACCCTAAACCCTAAACCCTAAACCCTAAACCCTAAACCCTAAACCCCATAGCCCTGAACCTTCCAGCTCCTGATGGCTCGGCCCAGCCGGAGCAACCGGAGGCCCCGCACGATGACGAACTGTTCCGCGCTGCCCCCACTGGGCAGGAGAGCCGGGCTTGTTTAGGGTTTAGGGTTTAGGGTTTAGGTTTAGGGTTTAGGGTTTAGGGTTTAGGGTTAAGGGTGGGTTTTTCAGGCTTGGCTGTGACAGCGAAGACTTGAAATGAAGATGCTGGGCCAGGGCTCTGGGGACTGGGACCTAGAAACCTTCTGCCGCATCTTGCGCCTGGAAACTGCCCAGAAGCTGGGTTTAGGGTTTAGGGTTTAGGGTTTAGGGTGTAGGGTTTAGGGTTTAGGGTTTAGGGTGTAGGGTGTAGGGTTTAGGGTTTAGGGTTTAGGAACTGAGGGATGTGTGGAAACAGAAAAAAGTGTTGGGAGAGGGCTCACTGCGACTTATCCCTGGAAAGATTTCAATGTTCACTATCCGTATGTATCTGTGTACGTACGTATGTATGGGTGTACGTACATGCCCAAAACATGGAACCCTGCACCCTGCACCCTAACCCCTAAGACCCAAAAACCTCCAATTCAGAACTCCCAGAGATCTTGCACACCTGTAGGGCTTAGGCTTTCAGGGCTTACATAGGACTCCGTTTACCTACAGTTACCTGTGGGTTTGCACCTACAAATCAAGCGTAGTTACTGAGCACCAGTACTTCTCTTTAGGGTTTGGGGAGGGTTGGGGTATAAACATTGACTCTACGGAGCTTGGAACCCTAGCAAACAAATCAAATTTTAGCTGTTTCTTAGGAGTTCTAGTACCCCAAAGCTAATAACTACTCCCAAGTATCCCTAAACCCTAAACCCTAAACCAAGTATCCCGAAGTATTAACAGGCCCTGCCGCCTGGCGCTGAAGATGGAGGCTGACACGCCCAGCCTCAAAACAGAGCTTTTGGCTCAGGGGTTTAAGGGCTTCAAGGGGGGCTACTTAAGTATATAAGGACTATATGAGGTGTATGGTATATACAAGGGGTATATGAGGGAAGAAGGTTAAGGGTCCCTTCTATTTAGGGGTACCTCCTTATACCCCTTAAGCTTAACGGCTTCAAACTATGCCTTTGGGGTTTCCGAAATTGGGGGCCTGATTTTCGTAAACACCCATTTACGGTACTTATATCCTTATAACTACTACCCATGAACCTCCAAGTACCCAACTGTCCGACTTGTACTGGCCCGCCCCAAAACCTGCAGAACCCGCAACAAAACCCAAAACCCTGGAACACCAAAACTCAACAATTGTAGGAGGTCCGACCTCGAACTTGCCAGGGCCCGACATGTGGCTCTCTCAATTGAGGCCCCCTGTTGCAGACCTTGACCAAGCCCTAAAACTTATAAGGTTTGGGCCTTGGGCTTCCTAAGCCCTAAGCCCACCCTGTCAAACCCTTTCAGGTTTAGGGTTTAGGGTTTAGGGTTTAGGGTTTAGGGTTTAGGGTTTAGGGTTTAGGGTTTACGGTTTACCTCCGACCCCAAACTCCTCCGAGCAGCATTACAAGGAACGTGTCGGCCAGGAACCAGCTGTCGCAAAGTACACCCGGTCCAGCTGGCGGAAGTTCTCTTTGCGACTGCGGTTTAGGGTGCTGGTTGGGTGTCCCGCAGGGGGGGGGGGGGAGTTTAAGAAAGGTTCCCTAATCAGCACCCACGTCTAGGGCGAAGGAGTTTAAACCCTAAACCCCTAAACCCCTAAACCCTAAACCCTAAACCCTAAACCCTAAAGGGATTCCGGTGACTTCGAAATTGCCTGATTCCATGACATTTCGATGCAATCAACCCGGCAGTAGCCCCAACTTGGGCGTGCCGTAAACCCTAGGATTTAGAGTTTAGGGTTTAGGGTTTAGGCTTTTTGCTTCCGGCCCCCCTAGGCATGACCTATGAATTTGTGCTGAGGGCTTGGGGTATTGGGAGACAAGGTCTACTCCTTAGAACTATGGCCTGAGCCAGCCCGAAAGCCCATGGTCCTACAACGCTATACCCTACATGAACCCTAATCCCTAAATCCCAAACCCTAAACCCTAAACCCTAAACCCTATTGAGCCTAAACCTACGGGGTTTACAAGTCGCGGCCCTTGGGGTTGTAGGAGACTCTGGACTCGGGCCTGCCACAAATCGGAGCAAAATCTCCTTGGCTGCGCAGCACGTGTATTTAAGGTTTAGGGTTTAGGGTTTACACTACCTGGTTCTCGATAGAAAATGAGATTCTAAAAAATGTCAAGGCGTCCATAAACATGCTCGAAAACCCTAAACCCACATCAACTTGCTCCAGTAGGTAGACGAGGTGAGAAAGTAGATAGGCGTGGTCAGAACTACAATCGTTGGCCCATGCCCAGAATCACGTGAATCAGTGCCAAACACTGTGGGATCCCGTCCTTATAGAGCTGTTAAGGGTGGGGAGAAAAACCCTAAACCCCTAAAAAAGGGGGTGTGTAACCCAAGGTTCCCTAAAACTCCCTACTACTCCCTACTTGTAGGGTTCCGGGGGTGTCTCTACCCCCCATGAAGCCCGGTCCCTCAAAAACCCAGAACATCCACACCGAACCCTGAACTCTGACTGCCCCAGCAACCCTAAACCCTAAACCCTAAACCCTAAATCCTAAACCCTAAACCCTAAACCCTAAACCCTAAACCCTTAACCCTAAACCCTAAACCCTAGAAAAGCACGGTACTGTGGCACACGGCGCATACTCTGCGCGCGCGCTGGGCCCGAGTCGGTAGATCATTATCACAACAGAAAAGCCAGGGAAGGAGTAAAGATTCGTAAGGATAGCAATATGGTCAATAATAATAGTCACGCTTTCATAGTTCTAAGAGCAATAAGAGCAACAAGAGTCACAGTATTAATAATAGCACTACTAGCACTAGCACCAAGAACATTCATAGTGCCAATGATACTACAAAGTGCTAGAGCGCTAGCAAGACTAGCGGTACGAATGACCAGAACCGTACTAAAAGTACAAACTCAGCAACATTGAAACCACACATCAGGAATACTATTCAGCTTAAAACAGTAGCAAGACAAATTACACCACTTGCAAAATCAACACATACACAAACAACCAGTTTTTAAGTGACAGGACATGACGCACACAACACGTTCCTTCCACCGGGGAGGGGGTCCTGTGTAGTGGGGAAGGTTTTACCCTGACCAGGGTGACAGTTGCCCAAAGGCTGGAGTCTTGATTGAAGGGTTATATAAAGCAAAGGAGGTAGTATTCTGCTTGTGGCACCAGCAAGCCCTAAAGCCAATCTTTGCACAGCTGCAAAACAGTAGACGATGTTGAACGCCGTGTCCACTGAGGCGAAGAAGCTGTAAGTCACGTCGGGCTGTTGCAGTTCCAGCTCCGTTTCGTATCCCTGACACGGCATGAGCTGCGATCTTGGGGAGGAGGGGAAGGGGAGGAGGGAGCGGGGAGGGCGGGAGGGAATTGGGCGAGAGCTTGATTCTAGGACTTGCGGCTGGAAACTACCGTCCACAAAGGCCGAGTGCCCCATTGACGTGCACATCTGTTATTCAGCATGCATGTGCAGCCGTTCTCCCAGTAAGTGGTCGCAGGCAGGGGAAGGATTTATGGTTCTGTCAGGGCCGGGCTTAGGGCGAGATTACGCACTCTGCTCCCTAACTCCCCAGACCCTGAACCTTGTGCCCACGAGAGGGTGCAGGCTGGTGAGGTTGATTCTGCCCTGAACCTTAAGCCCCCCAAAGGGTTTAGGATTAGGGTTTAGGGTTAGGGTTTAGGGCTTAGGGTCTAGGGATTTCAGCCCCCTAAAGTAAGACTGTGATTCGAGATCCAGGCCAGTCTTCAGAGTTCACGGGCGGGGGATGGAGCTTCGAGGTTGGCTTGTGGCCTAAACCCTAAACCCTAAACCCTAAACCCTAAGCCCTCAAGGCCGAGGGGCTTCAAGATCTGGGGTCTGAATCCGGAGTGACTTCAACACCCTTCGGCCCTGAAACGACTTTTCTATCTAATAAAGCTCTCTGGGCTTAGGGTTTAGGGTTTAGGGTTTAGGTGAGAGCCATTTCATACCGAACACAAGGGAAGGCTTCGAAACAACTTGTATGAGTTGTGAAACCTGAACAGGAAACCCTGCACCCAGGGCCGTCAAACCGAAACTCTGAAGCACCCTAGAAATGAAGAGCTCAGAACTGACGAGGTTCTACCCGAACCCTGAAACCCTATATCCTGTTTAAGTTGGGATATTCCCTCTTATCCTAACAGTCCTTAATCGGGATTAGAGCACCCCCTCCCCTTTCGAATCCCTATTCAAGAGCCGTTAGTAGAAGGGGGAACATCCCAATGTTTCAGCCATTCCAATATGGGGGGGGGGGGGAGGGGTTCCCAAACTAGGGGTACCTTCTTGGGGTCCTTATTATACGGGGATCCTACTATTTGGGAATCTAAATTCCTTAAAGCATAAACCCCAAATCCCGGCCTGCAGAACGAGGTTTATGGCGATGAGCAGGCCAACAAAATGTTCGAAGGATCGCCGAGAGACGATCTGGGTGGTTTCGTGTCTAGGAAGCTATATATTCTGACTTGCAGGGAACTTGCCGAGGAGCAACCTTATGCACCCCCCCCCCCCCCCCCGAAAAGGGAAGCTGCTGCCATGTTTAAGGGCATGGGGTCGGGCGGGGGGAGGAGGGTGGGGGCGGGGGGGCAGCCCAACAAAAAGAGCGTACATGTATATATATATGTGTATATACATACATATACACATATATAGTTTTTTGTTTTGTTATTTATTCTTAATGCGTATTTGTATCTATATTCATACTTATGCTTAGACATATTTGTTACAAAACATCCAGGGCTGCAGGGTGTGGGGACTATGGCCAGTCATGGTTGTGCTTCACCGTCTGCACTGCCTCTCCAACATTCACAACATCTCCTACACTACTTTTTGCATGCATTTATGTAGTCGCTAAGTCCTGGGGTACCGATGGGCAACTTGATTCTGGGTTGCTCCGAGGGGGGCCTGGGATTTGAAAATCAAAAACTGCTTCTGCTTGTCTGTCATTGACGGCCTCGAGAACAACAAATGTCGTTCCCTCGCCACTCCACCCTCTCCACCCCCTCCACCTCCACCCCGTCACCCCCTGCACCCGCTCCACTCTCTCCACCCTACTTTACCACTCTAGCCACCCTCTCCACCCTCCCCCTCCACCCTTCCCCTTTTTCCGGCACTCTGGGTGGAGTGTTTAAGGGTTCCAATTGCAGGCCCACTCCCCTTCCCCCGCCCCCCGCCCAATCAGGGTGGTGAGAGTGGAGGGTGAGGGGGTGGAGGTGGCGGTGGAGGGGGTGGTGAAACGGGTGGAGAAGGGGGGTAAGGGTGAGGGGGTGGAGAGGGTGGAGAGGGTGGAGAGGGTGGAGAGGGTGGAGAGAGTGAGAAAGGGGTGGGGGGGGGGGAGAGTGGAGAGAGTTGGACATGCGTTGGAGCCCTCTCAAAGCACGGAGGGGAGTGGAGGGGGGGTGTGAGGTGGGAGGGCACTGGCGGCAGCCATTAAATAAAACACATATATTCTCAAACCTACCCCTGTTCAGGGGTTTCAAGGGTTTCAGAGCTTCAGGAAATAAAGTACAAGGTTTTGGGTTTAGAGTTGAATGACATGGCCCAAACCATTTGCTCCTACCCTAGCCCTGCAAGACTTAACCCATACACCTAAAAACCCGAACCCCGAGTCTGAAACCAAACAACCCTGAACCCTAAACCCTAAAAGCCCTAAGAAGCCCTAAACCCTAAACTTCAATGACTCAGGAACCATCAACCCTGAACCCTCAAGTGTTCATAAAACAAGCTGGCTAGCCCTCAACCAACAAGACATCTAAACTCTCAAGCTTATGTACGCCCAAAACATAATGACACCTCCCCCCCTCCCAGAGCCTGCGCCCTGACCCTGCAGGTCCATGATTTTGGGGCCTTAATTATGAGAAAAGTGTTTTAGGGGGTTATTCTAGAATATTTATATCGGGACCATAACGGAAATCTCCAGCCCGCCACCCTGTCGGCATAGACGCGGCAAGCTGTCCACACCTCGACTGGCTTTGTCTGTTGGTTTCGGGGTTTAACTAGGCCTTGTGGGGCGCTAGGACTTTCAACGTTGTCAGAAGTTCGCTGCATGCGTAGGATTTGCAGGGTTCTATCTTCTAGAAACGCAAGCGGGGGAGGAGGGAGGGGATGATGGGGTTGAGGTATGTCATTGTTCTAAGCTAGGGCCCCATTGGGGTGCTTCATTGTTAAACTGGGATTCGGGTTTTGAGAAGGTCCCCCAAGCCCCCAAGCCAAAAACCCACAAGGGACCCTAGTTCCTGGCCTGTTCTGGGACTGCGCAGGGTTCAGGAGCTTTCTGCAGTTTTTGACAGTGCAGCGTTTCGGCACGGCCTGATGGCCTGCCAAGAAGTGTTTGTTCCCACCCCTCTGGCTGGCTGGTGAGGCATTGCCCGAGAAGAGGACGCGCAGGCCTTAAGGGATACCTGCATTATGAACCACACTTCCTTTAGGGCTTGGGACTTGGGGTGCCGGGTGGAAGTTACGGTTTTTTCGGATTGACACCGATACTAACACCTGAGCCTATACACCCTAAACCCTGAACCCCCTAAACCCTAAACCCTAAACCCTAAACCCTAGACCCTAAACCCTAAACCCTAAACCCTAAACCCTAAACCTAGAATTAGGCGCCAGACCTGAGAAGTCTGCTCTGCTGGGCCCTGAACCCAAAACACTCTGCCCTCCCTAAACCCTAAACCCTAAACCCTAAACCCTAAACCCTAAACCCCAAACCCTAAACCCTAAACCCTAAAGGGCTTTTCAGTAAGTGGTCCCAACCAAGGTTCCAGCCAGTCATAGCCATACTTCCCCGACTTAGCACCCCAGTTCTAGCCACCCACGAATCTCCGAGTAGGCTCTCGAACCCCCAAACCCCAACCCTCCCAAACCCAAAACCCAAAACCCAACACCCAAAACCCAAAACCCAACACCCAAAACCCAACACCCAAAAGCCCAAAGCCCAAAACCCTAACCCTAAACCCTAACCCTAAACCCTAACCCTAAACCCTAAACCCTGAACCCCAAGCCCGGAACCCCCACAACCCCTACTTAGGGGTTCATTGGTAGGTACAAGTAGGATTACGAAATAGCCTTCTTTGGGGCACTTAGACCCCTATAAACCCTAAACCCCAATCCCTAAACCCCAAACCCTGCTTGAGCCCTAAACCCTAAACCCTAAACCCTAAACCCTAAACCCTAAACCCCAAACCCGGAACCCCTAAGCCCCTAAGCCCTGAAGCCGACAACTCCTCGAAACTCCTTCCTGGGTCTGCTGCTGAGCCATTGAACTCGGGCTTCTCTTGCGCCTCATGCATCTTTGGGTTCAGCCGCCCTAAGCCCTAAACCCTAAACCCTAAACCCTAAACCCCAAACCCTAAGCCCTAAACCCGAAGTCGGGGCTTAGGGTTTGAAGCTTGGGGGTGTAGGGTTCGGGGTACTCAGGGTTTAGGGTTATTGGGGGGATGAGGACCTTGGGCTACATAGAGGGTTTAGGGGCGTGGGGGGGGGCTAGGGGATCAGGGTTTAGGGTTTAGGGATTTAGGATTCAGGGTTTAGGGTTGTATGATTTGGAAAAGGCTTTCGGGATTCGAGTTGCAGGGTCTCGGACTCTGGGGATTACGAAGAAGGCCAAGCAAGATCCCGAGCCCTAAACTCCAAAACCCTACGCCCCAAAAAAGTTCGATCATAAAAAGTCCATGCCCCGCAGGCCATCCCTGCTTCATTCAGGTTCATAGTATAGGGGGCCTTAAAAAACAGAATAGGGTTTTGGGGGGGTTAACCTCGTATAACGATGTTCTAGACTTTCCATAATTAACTACTGCCAGTAATTCTTCCGACCCCTACTAGTATGGCCCTCAGAGCCCCTTGAAAAAATATTCCTCAATATAGTTCTCTTAAACCCGAGAAGGGAACATATTAAATTGTCCCATTGGCCTACCGAGCCTATATTAGGCAGCTTGAACAGGGGAAACAAGAGCAACAACATGCAACTGGGCACATGATTTCTGGGGGAGGGGGAACTTAGAATCTCAGAGCGCTACGTAAACTAAGCCAAAACACCCTGTAGAACCCAAACCCCAGAAAGCGTCCTCCGCAACCAAAGTCGTAAGCTCTAGGCATCCACTGTAGGGTTTAGGGGTTAGGGCAGGATGAGGAGGTGGACCCCAAACCACAAAGCCAGCAAACCTCCAATGAGAAAGCCGAACGCCTGAACTTCCAAACCTAAGATTTGGGGCACTTGAGGGTCTAACCCTATCAGCCCTACTTGGAGGTTCACGAGTGGTTATGATTAGGGTTAGAAGCACCCAAATACGGTTATGATTGCACCCACCATACTTCTAACCCTACTTCTATCTACCCATCACACACCAAGTAGACCCCCAACACCCCAAAACCCCGAAAGCCCTGAAGGGAAGCTGCGCCTGCTCAATGATTTTTTCTATCCACATCTGCCTTGGCGACGGAGGGGCATGCTTCAGGTTCAGGGCTCCGGGCTTAGGGCTTAGGACTCGAGGTCGAACTTGGGATTTTCCCCTTCTACTAGCAGTCGGTTTAGGGTTTAGGGCTTAGGGTTTAGGGTTTAGGGTTTACGGTTTAGGGGGACTATAGTACCCCCTGCTACAATCCCTATCGTGGGCGGGGAGTCTTAGAGGATACTCAGAGGCTCCCATGCAGTTCCTTTTTTGGGGTTAGTTTATCGGGGATTCCACCTTGAAGAAAAGACCCAAAGGCTCCAATGTAGTTCCTTTTTTGGGGGTAGTTATAGGGGATTCCAGTATACTACCCCAAAAAAAGGTGCTGCATAGGAGCCTTGGGATAAACTCTGAGTTATATCTGAGAGCAGTACGCCTTAACTCCTACGTCTGCGGGCGGCGTGGGGCTTAGAAAACCCTAAGCCTAAGCCCCGAACCCTGAAAGTACGCCTTAACTCCTATGTCTGCGGGCGGCGGGGCTTAGAAAACCCGAAGCCCCAAACCCTGAGACCGAATTCTCAACCCTCAACCTCCGCGGGCCTACTTAGAATCACACCTTACACCAATTTCGGAGGTCATGAGTCATGAGTACTTAGACTTGGGCACCCTGTACTCGTAGTCCTCAGCTCTGCCGTCATGACAAACCAAGTCGCCACTCAGAGGGGAAGACAGAGTACTCGTCGTGGCGCTTGATCTTCTTCTTGGTTGTGCCTCAACAAGCATGCCAAACCCTGGACGAAGCCGACCTATTTTGCCTTGAGGGCTCGATGTGCGTGTGGTCTGACAGCACGAGTTGTGGGAGGACTTGTGTATGGAGGATATGCCAGGCCTGTCTGTAGATGGCCGAAGAGTTGAGGAAGTTAAAGCTTAAGCGCACGCGCAAGAAATCTTTGGATGGGATCCGTGCCTTCTTCGGAAAACCCTTAGAACCCTTCACCCTAAACCGTGACAGCTACATGCCTAAGCCCCCCGCACAACCTAGAATCCAAGCCAGCCCTGTACCCCAAACCCCCGCACCCCAACCCTGCCCCCCCTCACCCTGAACCCTGGCGAATCTGGCGAGCCCTCAGGGCCCACGTCCCTATCTACATACTTAGAAGCTCATTCGGGTCCCCAAATGCTATATTGGCTGCATGGACCCTAAACCCTAAACCCTAAACCCTAAACCCTAAACCCTAAACCCTAAACCCTAAACCCTAAACCCTACACCATCCCAAGCTCACCAGGAATCCAAGGCACCGTTGACCTTGGACTTCTGATCGTTGAAGAGCGCCATGAATCCCTTCTTGCGTTGCCTAGGAGAGGTTCGGGTTTAGGGGTTAGGGGTTTAGGGGTTAGGGGTTTAGGGGTTTAGGGGTTTAGGGTTTAGGGTTTAGGGTTTAGGGTTTAGGGGTTTTGGGGTTTTGGGGTTTTGGGGTTTTGGGGTTTAGGGTTTTTGGGGTTTAGGGGTTTAAGGGTTTAGGGGTTTAGGGGGTTTAGGGGGTTTAGGGGTTTAGGGGTTTAGGGGTTTAGGGTTTAGGGTTTAGGGTTTAGGGCCCACCATGCCTAAAAAGGTCCAGTGGCTGGTGCAGGCCGTGGGTCGAAGTATGTATGAAGCCTGAACCCGACGACCTAAACCCCGAACCCTATATCCTAAACCCTCGGTTTAGGGTTTAGGGTTTAGGGTTTAGGGTTTAGGGTTTCTCACACATGAGGCTGCGTTCAGGTTGAGGACGAAGGGCTCACACAAAGCTGAGAGCCTGTTTGGATTCGGGCTTCAGGCTAGTCACCGCTTTAGGGAGGGTTGGGGTTGAGGCAGTAACCTACCAGAGTTCGGGCTTCAGGTTTCGGAAAAGTAGGGTTTAGGGTTTAGGGTTCAGGGTGGCACTTTTGAGCCACACGCAGTGTGCCTCAAAGCAAACGGTGGAACCTTTGCATGGGTTGATCTAAACGACAGGCCTTCATTGTGGTACCCTGAACCCTAAATCCTAAACTGTAAACCTTAAAACTGTAAGGACTACCAAAAGAAACCCTAAACTGCAAGGATTACCAAAAGCCGAAACCCAAAACTGTAAATCTCAAAACTGTAAGGACCAGTTGCACACTGGTACAAGGGGGGTTCCCTAAGCCTTCTTAGATTCCATAAAAGGTGCCCTTTTGTTTCAAGGGGGTTCCAGGGAACCCAAACCCTAAAAAAAGGGAAAAAGGCCTACTCTCCGTCCTAGATATTGAGCCTTAGATGTTTAGGGCACCCTCAAGAAGGGGCTCATAACGGGCCCCGCCCACCAGCGCGCTTTGCATGTAAATGTAGCAGAGCGGTCGTGGTACAAAGCCACTGCCAAGGCTTTAAATGCTGACAGGACGCGAGGCATGCTTGGAACAAATCGAAAACGTAAAGCGACGGCAGGCCACAGCCAATGCTGAGAGTCAAGTTGCCGCAAACGGTCAATGTGCAGCAAGGAGTCGGCAATTATTTCATCAATAGTGTGGTCCTGTATGTACTGGGAGTGCATGGGCAGTTGAATTCAAAAGGATTCATCCCGAAGCACAGCTCCATTGCAATTGGCCATTAGTCTGAAGTAGTGCTCGACCTCGGCTGCAGCATCGGCACGAAAGCAAGGACGGGACAGAGGAGCAGCCGAGCCGGTAGGCTCTGACTCATGCAGGACATCTGCTTGCGCTGCAGGCAGAGGAAACGGAGAGTGCTGCGCCCTGGCGGCGGCAAGCCCTGACTCACGCAGGGGCTCTGCTTGCACGGCAGGCAAAGGAGCCGGGGAGCGCGGCGCGCTGCCGGCGGGAAGCTCTGACTCATGCGGGGGATCTGCTCGCGCCGCGGGCAAAAGGAGTTGGGGAGTGCGGCGCGCTGCCGTGTGCTGCGTGCGCTGAAACGCTAAGCGAGCGATTTCGATCGAAGCATTTGGCGCATGTTGTGCACGTCCTGCAACAAGCTTTGAAGCTCGGCTTCTGTGCAACATGCTTGCAAAAGCAACTCTTGGCCGCCGGCTGGTATGTAGCCAGTCTCGTCGCAAAGACGCAGACACATTTCGCTCAAACTGAAGGGCTCGGACAGGCCACGTGTCTGGATCAACAGCACTGTGGCCCTGGCTTGCGCAGCCGAAGCAGCAGGCAGGGCATAACATTGCTCACGGAGGTTCTCCAGAATGACACGCCGCCGCACAGGGTTTTCGCGCCATTGAGGCCACCAAGTTTGTGCTGCTGGGTGTTGTGCCCAAGCAAGCTGTGATGCGGGAAGGTCCGCTCCCAGGATGAAATCAGCTGTTGATGTCATGATCCTGAGAGGCAAGTTCCGAGAAGGCAGCCCTGCAGGCAACCTGCGCATCGTAGAAATCATACATTGGGACCCTTGGGTGTCGCGCCTCGGCTTTTGTTTTGCCTAAGGGTATGACCTACCTGGATCATAAGGCGTTCATTCAGGCAGCCCATGTCAATGTTGTGAGTGTACAAAGGCTGCTCTGAACATCAGGCTTAAGGCGTCCAAGCCCGGAACGAACCCCATCCCTGAAACCACAAATCCCATCCAGTCCTCTGATGTTGCACTGGCGTAAATCAATAGGACCTCCACCCCAGCCCCCCAAACAAATCTGAGACCATCAGTAAAGAAATGTCCCGGAGCCCCAAACAAATTTAGGGGCGGTCTAGCCATCCAGTGCTGAAGCCACGGCCCTTAAACCCTGAAGCTTTTAGGGCATTAAGGGCCTTTAAGGCCTGGAATGTAACAAATCTCCCAAGAAACGTGTGAATATAGTGAGTATCCAAACACACCTACGAAAGCGAATCGGGCTGGCCCGTGGGCTATACCTATCACGAAATTTGTTGAGGGCCTCATTTCGAAACTAAGAATTTAGATGGAACTGGACGGGCTTAGCTTCCTGGATTCTCCGGGCTCGGGCTCTAAGATTCCGGGAGCCCAAGGGGCCTTACGGCCTGAAACTTTTAGACCACGGACCCTTTGAAAACAATCCCTCCCGACTAAAAACTTGTGATGGTAGCGGGTGGCCCCAGCACATTGAGCTCTCACAATACGTTTTGTTTCTTTACTCGTGGGTATAGACCCAAGATCCACAAAGGCCAAATTATTCAGCTGCAGCCAAGGCACTCGTCGGTCTGAATGACATTATCCATCTCCAAAGTTGCCGTCTGGGGGGAAGTGCCCCCGATGTTGGGTACCTTCTCATTGGGTCTTGAAGGAA
The DNA here is from genome assembly GCA_905221605.1 of Symbiodinium natans. NCBI lineage: Eukaryota > Dinophyceae > Suessiales > Symbiodiniaceae > Symbiodinium > Symbiodinium natans. Next base: position 239,054 of record CAJNDS010000735.1, on the reverse strand, counting down.
TGGGTAGCTAGGAGTAGGGTTATAACTTGGGAGGTTCCTCCTTATACTAACAGCCCTTAACAGGGATTGCAGTTCCCCCTTTAAAATCTTTATTAAGGACTGTTAGTATAAGGGGGGACATCCCAAGTTCTAGGTATGGCAACGGTACGTAAGTACCTGTAACCTTGTTTAGGGTAGTTTTACCCCTTATACTTGTAACTACCCACGAACCTTCAAGTGAAGGAATGGGTAGTATCATGGGTATTGCTGCAAACTTCCCACCTTAAACTTTCAGGTGTAGGGTACCTGCTCATTGGTCTGTATCAATCATGGGTAGTACTGGAGGCTGACCTCAACCCGAAACCCTCAACCCTCAACCCTAAACCCTAAATTCTCAAACCCACCGGAAACTTTCATCGACACAAGTCCCGAAACACCAGCCGACATATTCTTGAACAGTTCTCGACAGCCCATTTTTCGTTTGGGAAGGGGCTCGTGGCTCCGCAAGACTTAATCAAAGGGTTTAGGGTTTGGGGTTTAGGGTTTAGGGTTTCGGGGGGGGGGGGGCTGGGTGGGAGGAGAGGGGGGGCGGGGGAAGGCAGCGTTGCGGATAAAGAGGCTCGGTAACCACTCCTTTCATAAATCGTCCCTTTGAACACCCTACTAGGAGAACCCCAAAAATCTTACAACCTAAAACCCTAAACCCTAAACCCTAAACCCTAAACCCTAAACCCTAAGAATGAACCCGGACATGCCTGAGCAGCTGTAACGGCAGTGACGGATGTAGGCGACACGTCCACCTTCTCCTGTTAGGGTTTAGGGTTTAGGGTTTAGGGTTTAGGGTTTAGGATTTAGGGTTTAGGGCCTAGGGTTCGAGGTCCTAGGGTCTAGGGCTTGTATAAGGCTTAGGAGTTGAGGTTTCTAGGTTTGGGGTATGTATAGGGTGCAGGGTTTGGGGTTTTTGGTTCAGGCATGAGGGCTGATCGGCGCGTCAGCAAGTCCAAGGAACGGGATGGTTCCGGTTTAGGGTTTAGGGTTTAGGGTTTAGGGTTTAGGGTTTAGGGTTTAGGGTTTAGGGTTTAGGGTTTAGGGTTTAGGGTTTAGGGTTTAGGGTTTAGGGTTTAGGGTTTAGGGTTTAGGGTGCCTGAACCCTAAACCTAAACCCGGCCTATGGGGGGGGGGGGGGGGGGGGGGGCGACCTTGATTTGAACGTTCAGAGTCAACAAATTTCAGGTTGCAGCGCCAGCACATGACACCCCAAAACGTGCACTGAGAGTCTAGCCCAGAACATGTAGCAAAGTATCGTGCTCCTAAACCCAGCCCAGGAGCATGAGTGGTAAGGAAGGCCGCCAGGCTTGGAGGTTCATGGTGCTTTTTAACCACTTATAACTGTACCTATAACTGTACTTATAACCATATTAGGGCACTTAAGGGGCTTATAAGTCAGTACAGCTATAATTGGTTAATAAGTACCATGAACCTCCATCTAGGGTCTCTAAAGAGAGCACGGCACAGGGCTCTCTGACGCTCTGTCAGTGGACTCAGTCTCATCTTGGGATGAAACCTTCAAGGCCCTCTCAATTGCAGAAACTAACGAATTCCCCAAATAGTGTGTCAACTCTACAGGGGTTCCAACGAGGTGCTAGGTCGATGTGGCCCCACGTGCGCGCAGACGCGGCGGCCGATTGCTCGCATGTTGGACGAACCTCGCTCTCTGGCCTATGCGTGGGCGAGGCCGCGCTCGTCGTCTTCAAAGCTGTCACTGCTTGTGAACTTCGCGGCTGGCGACGTGCGAAACTGTCACCACTCCCGGATGTCTGGGTTCCCGAAATGCGCGCAACTGTCGTTCCTTAGGTGGTCACTCAGTGCCTTGAGAACCAAATGAACCCTAAAAGGGCTTATGGTTCATATACCCCAATAAGGATTATAGTAGTATTGGGTATATGGTCCCAATGTTCGGGTTCATTTGGTTCCCAAGGTGGTTGGGGTCTACGCTGGCATCATTTCGAGGCCCAGCTGGTGCTCTCGAGTCTCGCGTTTTGTGTCCGCGTAGCTCATGGTACCAAGAAGCCAAGAAGGGCCCTCACAACTTCTATCAACTCCCAGAGACTCCCTACACCATACTTGGCCCTAAGGCTCCAAATAGCCCAAAGTAGGCATTATTTGTAGACTTTAGACCCCAATGTAGGTATTATACTTAGAACCCTAAACCCTAAACCCTAAACCCAATCGCTGCTAGCCCAATTTCAACAACCTGCGCTGCTCACGACCCAAAACGCCTGGAGGAACCTGAACATCGATCAGCTAAGGCAAGGGTTCCCACCAGGGTTTAGGGTTTAGGGTTTAGGGTTTAGGGTTTAGGGAGTGCCGAAGGGCAAGTTCTATTTTCTAGATTCTCCCGAGCCTCCTCCCCCCTAAAGCTTCAAGCAGCTCTAGGAACCTAAGCCCCGTATACACCCCTAAACCCAAAATGCCCAGTAACTATACCATCTTACAATGAGGGTAAAGGCTTCCACCGGGCTACCAAGTGAGCTCAAGGCTGGGTTGAGGGTTTAGGGTTTAGGGTTTAGGGTTTAGGGTTTAGGATTTAGGGTTGAGGGTTTGGGGGCGGCCACCTCAACCCACTCGACGGAAATCACATCGGTCACTTCCGAGGAGACCTCCAGTGCTTGAAGGCTCATCATGGGCAGTTTACTAAGTAGTGTTAGGGTTTAGGGTTTAGGGTTTAGGGTTTGGGGTTTAGGGTTTAGGGTTTAGGGTTTGGGGTTTGGGGTTTGGGGTTTGGGGTTGAAAGTGCCCTACATGAACCCTTGACCCTGAACCCTGAACCCTAAACCCTAAACCCTGAACCCTACACCCCCGAAGTAAGGTCATGATTACAGGTACACTACTTCTAACCCTATCAAGAACGACCCACGAACCTCCCAGTGTGGCGGTGCAAGAGTTTAGGTTGACAGGACGGTTTAGGGCAGCTCCATAAGACTTTTGGGGGCTCGGGTTTAGGGCGCTGAGCCTGTGACTCGGCATTCAGGGACTACCCAAAGGCTCCCATGTAGTCCCCTTTTTGGGTTAGTTAAAAGGGGTTCTAGCATAACCCTAAACCCTAAACCCAAAACCCTAAACCCTAAACCCTAAACCCTACCCCAAAAACGTACTACATAGGAGCCCTTGGGTATGGATAGAGCGATTTCATCTCGTTGTGGCCCTTGTTTCATGACTGTCGAATCAGTTGGCTTGTCCAAATGTAGAAGGGACCTCATTGTACAACCAGGTAACCCTAAACCCTAAACCCTAAACCCTAAACTCTATCCCTCTCTCTGCGTAGTCACGATCTTGCAAGAAGGACACTCTGGTTTTCCCCTGCTGCCCTGAGCCCTGAGGGTCCATGTGTCTATGTAGTATATACTGGAGCCAAAAGCTGATATGTGTAAATTCCATAAACCAATAAATCAATAAATAAATAGGCAAATAAACATATAAACAAAGATATATATATATGTACAATAATATATATATATATATGTATATTTGTTTATTGGAGCCTTGTAAGGCCCAAGTAATTACCTACACCCGAAGGACTACACCCTGAGCACCCAGAAGGGCAAAAGTGTGCCCCTTGCCGCCTTCCAGTCGTTCTCTTCTAGGGTTTAGGAGTCTGCTACATGCATCCTCAAGTTTACGGCTTAGGGTTAAACATGTATAGTGAGGACGCTTCGGGTTTTGGAAATAGGCCCTAGGGTCTCTGCTTCTTCAGGCAAGGGAGCCAGCTTCTTGGCGATGAGACGTGCAGGACATGTGTTGCTGGCGCTTGGTTCGGGGCATAGGCCTGCTTGAAGTCCCTGTAAGCCCTACTTGCAGGATCATGGAACTTAGTATGTAGGTTAGAAGTACCCTACTTGTGGTTACAAGTAATGGTAAACTTGCCCCAATTTCAACCCTAATGTTCGACCCTCTTTAGTAGGGGCCTCCCCTTTAAAGTCAATTTGGCCGAATTATTCAGGACCCCCTGACTGTTTGCGGGGTCCTCTTACTAAGTCCCCTGGTCCTTTAAGTAAACCCTAAACCATTCCTTACCCGCCTGCTCAGCCGAAGCCTCCTGTGACACGCCAGAGGGGCGCTCCGGTTTGGAGAAACTCCTTGGGCTTCAGTGTTTACGTGCTAGGCTTGGGGCTTAGGGTTTCGGGTCGGGGCTTTGACTAACCTTCATTGTCCCTGCAGGAGCCGGAATACCCCCCCCCCCACCCACCCCCCAAACAAGCCCAGTTGCACTACCCTAAACCCTAAACCCTAAACCCTAAACCCTAAACCCTAAACCCTAAACCCTAAACCCTAAACCCTGAACCCTCAACCCTAGGTTTGAGGTTGGCCTTGAGGGCTTGTGAGGCTTTCGGCTTGCTGTTAGGGCTTGCAGGTTGGGAGAATAGGGAATTGGGTTTAGATCTTGGGCTTTGGGGGTTTATGATTCTAGGCTTTAGGGCGTAAGGGAGGAACAGAAGAACACAGAAGGGACTGTGCTGGGCATGCATGCTTCTGCGCATAGCATTCTCGAGGTTTTGCGGTTAAGGTGTGGCGAACTTGTACATGCTTGTGGCATGCCCTTGCACTGGACAAACAAAGCCCCGGCTCAAAATGCCAAAGTTTATGGTTTAGGGTTTAGGAAATCGGGTCTAGGGTTGAGGGTTGGAAGAGAGAATGCAGGGTTTCCGGACTTTCGGTACCGACTGACCTCGTGAACCCTGCGTTGAGGCTTCCCAGGATGCATCGGGCTGGGTACTTGAAGAAGAGTCGAGAGATTGAAGCAAAGCACCCTCGAGGTGGTAGTATAAACCAGAAAGTCGTAGCACAAGCGAAGAGGAACTTCTGTTTGAAGCCCTGGCCTAGACTTTAGGATTAGTTTCATGGCCCTTGAATATGGGCGCTTGAAAGGGGACCCTGAAATGCCCCTTATATACCCTGTAGAAATCCGGGGTCCATACTTCAGAACCCTTTAAGGAGGCAAGGGACCATGCCAAGGGCCCGAGGTTGCATAAAACCACCCATCCCCCAAATTCCTAACTGGGAGTTTGCGAATTAGGGGGCCCCTAATAGAGACCCCCCCCCCCCCCCCCCCAAAAAAAAAATAGTAGGATTCCCTCAAACTAAGGACCCCAAGAAGGTACCGGCCCCAAAACCCTAAACTAAACCCTAAACCTTGAACCCTCAACCCTAAACCCTAAACCTTAAACCCTAAACCCTGAACCCTAAACCCTAAACCCCCCAACTTCATCCATGCCTCTGGCCCAGGGTGCCGGACTTTCCCCGGAGATTGGGGCTCTCATCCGACTCGACGCTTGCTTTAACTTGCCTGCATCGATTTCAGATTTAGGATTCAAGGGGTTTAGGGGGTTTAGGGGGTTTAGGGGGTTTAGGGGGTTTAGGGGGTTTAGGGGTTTAGGGGGTTTACGGGGTTTAGGGGGTTTAGGGGGTTTAGGGGGTTTTAGGGGGTTTAGGGGGTTTAGGGGGTTTAGGGGGTTGAGGAGGTTTAGGGGGTTTGGGGTTCAGCCCCCATCGTTCAACCCTGAGCAGGGATTGCACAGGGTACGCTCGCTTCAACCCTAAACCTAAACTACAAAAACATAAGGCTCAGGTCTTTGAGCCTGCCGGGCGGGGGGGAGGGGGGGTGGGTCAGGTTCAGGCTCAGGGCTTCCTTGAGCTCTAAGCTGGGAAACTCAGGGTTTAGGGTTTAGGGTGTAGGGTTTAGGGTTTAGGGGATGGTTTAGGATTTTGCTGGTATAGGTATAGGAGTTCAATTGCAATACGTTGCGGCTCGCTGGGAAACTTTTGGAGAAGAATCCTTGGGGGAAGGGGGGTGGGGGGGGGGGGGGCGGGTGCGCCCGGGTTCGTTAAACCCTAGACCCAAAGTCAACTCTAAATGGCCAACTCTGCCCCAATTCCCAGGCATACCCCCAACCCTAAATCCCAAACTGAAACCTGACTCCCAAATGAACCCTCAAATCCAAGTCCCAAAATGAAACCACACTCCCCAAACTAAACACAAAGCTCCAAGTCCCAAACTGGACCCTCATTCCCCACTTTGGAGTAGTGGCCTGGAAAAGCAGTATTCATTTGTTAGGTATAAGTAGCTATCATAGGAACCCAGAACCACGAAAAGTATAAAAAATAATAGTACTCCAAAACCCTAAACCCTGAAGCGAACCACAAAAAGTATTAAAGCGCAGTACTCTAAAACCCTAAACCCTGAAGCGAACCACAAAAAGAATTAAAGTATAGTACGCCAAAACCCTAAACCCTGAAGCAAACCACAAAAAAGTATTCAAGTACGGTACTCTAAAACCCGGCATGTGGCCTCACAAGATCCCGGACGGTCCGCTGCCACTCCTGGCGGCTGTGGAAGCTTTAAGGTCTTAGGTTTTAATGGCTTTAGGGTTTAGGGTTTGGGGTTTGCAAGGGTTTACTAGGCTGCCCAGTAACCTAGGCTTAAAAAGGGTGCCCTTTTTTGCTTAAAGGGGTTTAGAAGGGAACCTAAACCCCCAAAAAGGGAATAAGGGTACTACTGGGCATCCTAGGTTTAAAACGGGCTAGAGGTGTTAATGAGATTTTGATGGTGGCAGTCCGGGGTTGCTACAACAGGGCTTCAAACGGTCTCAGGGGGTCTTGAAGGGGCCTGTTCAAGCCCCAGAAGCCCCTCAACACCCGAAGCCATCCCTAAACTAAACCCTAAACCCTAAACCCTAAACCCTAAACCCTAAACCCTAAACCCTAAACCCTACACCCTAAACCCTAAACCCTAAACCCTAAACGCACTACAGCAAGTCTGAACCCTACCAAGCCCTAAAGCCCTGTCGGGGGGCATACGAAAATGAGGGGATCCCGGATCCCTAGAATAGACCCCAAGTAGTAGGATCCCCCTTATAATAAGGACCCCAAGAAGGTACCCCTACTTTCGGAAACCTCCCTATCGCCGACTTCGGGGCTCAGAAAGCTGGCGTCCCAGAGGCGCGCAAAGCCCAAACTCGTCGGAAATACTTGGGGGGTTTAGGGTTTAGGGTTTAGGGTTTAAGGTTTTGGGTTTAGGGTTTAGGAAATACTTGGGTGGTCCTGAATTTAGGACTTATAGGGCCTTGGGATCCTTATAACTGGGGATATAAGTACCTACAGAGCTCTCTAAGTGACTATGACCTTTTAGGGTTTTAGGGTTTTAGGGTTTAGGGTTTCCTTCTTTTTCGAAAGGCGGGGGAACTTTTTCTGTCTAAACATGAGCCTTCCATGTGTTGGTTGGCCGTTCTCGTTTCTACAGACATCTGGTTTCTAAATCGGAAGAAACCAGCTTCAGCTACGAACCGTTTGTGCAGACCCAAGCCCCCAAGAACCAAAGGAAGGACGCGCACGTTTCCAACTTCGCGGTTCTAAACTGGAAGAAACCACATTAGCCATGCATCATTTGCGAAGACCCATACAAAAATGGGTCCTCAAGGATGCACGCGCGGGCTTCGAAGGAAACCACTTTAGCTATGGATCGTTTGTGACAAACCATAAGATTCTTCAGAAACGAGGTACGCAGGGGCATCGAACAGTCGCCCGCATTTTTTGTGAGGCCTTCATGTGAGGTTTTGCATCTTCGGTTCGGGCACTCTGAACCCTAAACCCCAAACCCTGAGCCCTAACTTGTTGCAACTTGTTGCAGACTTGAGGGGAAGGGCTCTGAGTTTGGGATTCAAGGCTCCAAACGGATTTTGTGGAATGTTGATTCCCCCCAACTATAACTGTACTTATACGCCCCGTTCAGTCCCCTAAGCAGGTTGTAAGTAGACCTTTAGTTGGGGCTAGAAGTACAGGGACGTGGCTGGGTGACGGGTAAGGGGGGCCCATAAACCTTTTCTATTGGGGGGTGGGGGGGGGGGGGGGGGGGGGGGGTGGACCCCCTCGAAACATCAATAACCTTCGGCCCTTCCACCCCTCCCCCTCCCCCAGAGGGGGACCCCCCGCCAACAAAAACCAAAGCAAAGCAGCCTGCTGAACCCTAAGCACCAAGCCCTAGGCCCTAAACCCTAAACCCTAAACCCTAAACCCTAAACCCTAAACCCTAAACCCTAGACTCACCCGACTTCGAAAGGCGGCTCTGGGAGCCTGATGCTGGGATCTCAGCCCGCGCAAGGCATCGAGGGAGCTCAGCTGTTGCTCCTTTTTCGACGTTTAGGGTTTAGGGTTAGGGTTTAGGGTTAGGGTTTAGGGTTTAGGGTTTAGGGTTTAGGGTCTAGGGTCTAGGGTCTAGGGTCTAGGGCTTAGGGTTTAGGGTCTAGGGTCTAGGGTTTAGGGTTTAGGGTTTAGGGTTTAGGGTTTGGGGCACAAACCCGGTGCCGGAAAGCTTAAGAACCCACAGAAACGCTTTTTGCTCCGGCGCCCCAGAAATCCTGAAAGCCTTGAAGCCATGAAGCAAACCTTGGACGGGGTCTCAAGCCTCAAGGCTTGAACCCTAAACCCTAAACCCTAAACCCTAAACCCTAAACCCTAAACCCTAAACCCTAAACCTTAAACCCTAAACCCTAAACCCTAAACCCTAAACCCTAAACCCTAAACCCTAAACCCTAAACCCTAAACCCTAACCCTAAATCGAATGAGGATTTTCACAAATCCAATGGCTCCAGCTGTATTCGAAGTTGTGAGGCTTTTCTAAATTCGGCCTTTGAAGAGAGCTGTGATGGAGATATGCCATATTCGGACTTAGGTGTATACATATATATGTATATATTCTGCGATATATATATATATACGTATTATATATATATATACATATGTATCTTATATTATATAAGATACATATGCATATATATATATATATATATATATATATATAATACGTATATATATATATATACCCTTATCCATTTATCTGTTTAGCCCTTTGCGGGATGATACAAGGTTCCGAGTTCCCTCGTTCCCTACGAAAAGCCAGCAAGTCAGCAAGTCTAACCACCCACCAATCATCAACTCTGCACAGTTGTTCCTTATTGGGATTACTAGACCCAGGAGTAACCTGGGAATAGAAAGGGTACACTTTTTGGTTTTAAGGGGATTACAGGGAAGCCCCAGCCCTAAGAAAAGGAAATAAGGGCCTACTCCGGGTCCTAGTCTAGTTTAAGTGCGCATAAAAATGTGGCATGGTTTGCGAATATGACCCAGGACTGTGACACTTCTTCAATGCACCGGAGCGAGCCAATCCCAATGCAAACCCCAAACATGAAACCCTAAACCCTGAACCTTACACGGTAAACAAACCCTAACCCCCTAAACCCTGAATCCCTAAACCCTAAACCCCTAAACCCTAAAACCCTAAAACCCTAAACCCTGAACCCCTAAACCCCTAAAACCCTAAACTCTGAATCCCTAAACCCTAAACCCTAAACCCTAAACCCTAAACTCTAAACCCTAGACCCTAACCCCTAAACCCCTAAACCCTAAAACCCGAAAACCCTAAACCCCTAAACCCTAAACCCTAAACCCTAAACCCTAAACCCTAAACCCTAAACCCCTAAACCCTAAACCCCTAAAGCCCTAAAAAACCCTAAGCCTACCAGTTGGGGGGGGGGCGCTCTGCGCCTGCACCCGCCACAGCATCTCCAACACATCTTTGGGATCCGCCGGCGCGCCGGCCTTGCCATTGGGGTTTGGGGTTTGGGGTTTGGGGTTTGGGGTTTGGGGTTTGGGGTTTGGGGGGGTTTAGGGTTTAGGGTTTAGGGTTTAGGGTTTAGGGTTTAGGGTTTAGGGTTTAGGGTTTAGGGTTTAGGGTTTAGGGTTTAGGGTTTAGGGCCCCTAAGCCCCACACCCCAAGCCCAAGACCCTTTTGGAGTTTAAAGGCCCAAAGCCCAATATACAGCAAGCAAATAGACCCCATGATGAAACCTTACAAGTCGGATAACAATAGCCAGCAATGGACCGGGGCTTGGAGAACTGCTCCCTTGACTTTTGGCTCTTCGGCTTAGTTTCTTTCTTTCGGGAGTGCCGGGTTGGGGCCTTAGAAAAATGGAACCCAAGGGCTTTATCAAAGGAGCATTAGCACATTCGATGCTCGAATGCCTCCTAGGCCCACTCAGTGCATCGGGAAGAAACCTAAAAAACCTAAATCTAGCACCCTGAACCCTGAACCCTCAACCCTCAACCCTAAACCTTGAACCCTGAAACCCTAAACCCAAACCCCGCATTCGTGACACCTCACTCCGTCCAGGCTCTTCGGCCTCGTTCGACAGCTTCGGCGGAAAGTCCATCTCCTGAGTCGTTGCCGAGGTTGGCAGTGGGGTTTAGGGTTTAGGGTTTAGGGTGTAGAGGGTTTAGGAAGGTTATGTCTGGACCGTGCTTTTGAGCGGATTTCCGTCTGATCACACGAGCCAGATTGGCAAACCGGGCAAACAGCACAGACTGAAAGATCCACTACACACACCCCTAAACCCTACTACAAACCCTAAACCCCTAACCCCTCAACCCTAAACCCCAAACCCTAAACCCTGAACCCAGAAACCCCCACTACAAACCCTAAACCCCGAACCCCTCAACCCTAAACCCTCAAAGCCACTATTCGAGAGCCGGATCGTGGGTCCAAGACTTCCAGTCATGTGGACTTGCGGGCACCAAACGAATGCAGGGTTTAGGGTTCAGGGTTCAGTACCTAAATAGGGAATACTTGGGCCTTAAAGCACTGCCTAGAAAGGGACTTTGGGGCCCAAGTATATGAAGAATAAGGTGCATGGACCCTTGCGGTTAGGGACCACCAGCAAAAAATTGGGCGTCGTTTTTTTTCAAATCATCGGTCTAAGTCTTGGATCTGTTCAAAAGTATCTCGTCTCAGCCCCCTGCTGGTGTGCCAGAAAGGCTTCCCCGTGCCACGAAGGCTTCCCCGCCCCCCTCCCACCCCCACAGAAACCGCACACAGCTGGCCCTCAAAGCACCAACTCCCTCTCTAGACCAGAGACGGATCAGATGATGGTACTCCATGTTAAACCCCTCCCCCTAATATTCATCCCCCCCCCCCCTACCACCTGACATTAAATGCCCCCCCCCCCCCCCATATGCTGAAATATAACTGTAATGGGAGTACATAATGCTAGGGGGAAGGGGAGATTAATATTCGGGAGAGGGGATTACTTGCCTTCAAGTCGCCGTTGCAATCCCCACGTCAACCGGACCTCGCTTGTCGACTTCGACCAGTGGTTGCCGGCAGCAGCCGGCTGGCAGCATGGTCTCTGAAGCCATGTGGCAGAAGAGGCAACCGTCGGGTGCTTGAGGTGAAAGCGTAGGCGTAAACCCCTAAATCTTACAGGCAGTTCTGCTTGTTTGGGGGTTTCGGGCACTAAACATCTTCTGGCGGCACGTAACCAGGAACCAGCCCCATATCCCGACCACCATGCGGGGGGCTGAGACTCGATGTTGATGATCAAGTGATGACGAGCCGGGCATCTTGTGTAAAACTTCTGTGGCTCTTGGGTCGTAAAAGCAGCTGGAACGAAGCGAGTCAGGCGGCCAGACTGTTTTCAGCCTGAGTCTTTTGGGGGCCTTTGGGTGTATGATAGCACACGAAGCCGGGTAGCAACAAGACACTGCGCAACCCCACAAGGATCCCCCACACCCAGACACAAGGGTTTAGGGTTAGGGTTTAGGGTTTAGGGCTTAGGGTGTGAATTTTCACTGCTGAACCATTATTTTCGCTGCTTCAATATACATGCCTGCCAGCCTGAAACCCTACAGATTGGGATGTTCCCTCTTATACTAACACTCCTTAACCGGGATTACAGTACCCCCTACTATAATCCCTATTGAGGAGCTGTTAGTATAAGGGGGAACATCCCAACCTACAGATGTGACTGCGCAAGGATCAGGAAACGTGTGGCTGATCTCCAGCTACAGTACCTTGTGTGTACTATATTAGGGTTCAGGGTTTAGGTTTCAGGGTTTAGGGTTTAGGGTTTAGGGTTTAGGGTTTAGGGTTTAGGGTTTAGGGTCTTGGTAGCCCAGCAACCATATATATTTACAATAAGGGCACCCTTTTATGGGGTTGGTTACTTTGCAAGGGAACCCAGAACCAAAAAACGGGTAAAGGGTGCCTCTGGGCTACCAGGTTTCTTACCCTGAAAAAACGGGGATAGGGTTTAGGGTTTAGGGTTTAGGGTTTAGGGTTTAGGGTTTAGGGTTTAGGGTTTAGGGTTTAGGGTTTAGGGTTTAGGGTTCATCATTGGTAGATTTCCCTTTTAAGGATATATGAGGTTACTCCCTTTAGGCTGAGGTCTGCTGAGGCATCCCCCCCCCCCCTCCCCTCCAGAAAGTCTGATTTACGGCCCAGGGTTTTGGGATCTTTTGGGCGCGTGGGTGTGCAAGGCTTCGGGCTTTCACTCGAAACTCCGACGTGAAAACAGACGGATGAGCCCTAAACCCCACTAAACCCTAAACCCTAACCCTAAACCCCAAACCCTAAACCCTAAACCCTAAACCCTAAACCCCTCCACCCTAAACCCTAAACCCTAAACCCTAAACCCCAAACCCTAAACCCTCATCCAGAGGGCTCGGGCTCCCAGGTCAATGTACTTCCCCTTTCCAGGTTAAGTATCTAGGACTTCAGTTGGAGGTACGTCTTGCAAACAAGGACCTATATCTCCTAGCCCTAAACCCCAAACCCTAAACCCTAAAAAGCCCTAAGCCCTAAGCCCCAAACCCTTTCGTGGACTTCCGGGGTGGGTCTTGCTGGAAGGTCCCTGTAACAGTAAGCTTCGGAGGAAGATGGCCGGAGTCGACGGGCCCCCAACACACCCCAATAATCTGGAAGTCCGTAGGGTTTGATGAAATTCTACTGGTTGCTTAAGAGCCCTCCCTCCCTCCCCTCCCCTCCCCTCCCCCCCCCCCCCCCCCCAAAAGAAAAAACAAAAAAAAACTTCCCTGAAAGGGTCATGTAGGGATTGCTATCTTGCATTGTGTGTGTGTGCGTGTTTTTTTTTGTTTTTTTTTTTTGGGGGGGGGGGGGGGGGTTCTTAAGTAGATGGTAGAGTTTATGTGGGGTCCTACTTTGACCTCCATGTCAACCCGCACAGTGGGATTAGGGGTTTAGGGGGCCGCGAAACCTAGAAGCACTCGGGCGTATGAGAGGGTTTAGGGTTTAGGGGCTTAGGGGTTTAGGGGTTTAGGGTTTAGGGTTTATGGCCCCGAAACCCAGGTGCATAAGCATGGCGATCCGGGCCAGGCGTGAGCGCAGGGTCGGCAGTTGCCTCCGGCACCCAGGGTGACTTGGGATGATTGAGGGTTTAGGGTTTAAGGTTTAGGGTATTGAGTGTTGTAGGACATTAACCCTGAAAGGGTGTGTTTATAGTTCAGGCTTTGTGTATCCCTTGTACAGGTTTCAGATAAGGAAAACCGAAAGTGGAACACCCCCCACGTGCTCCTGGACGTTTCTGAAGCCTGAGTGGAGGCTGATGGCTTGGGGCTTAGGACCTTTGCCTCAGCGTCACCAAAGTACATGCGTTTGCGGGTTTAAGGACTCAAGTTTTATGTCTTGTGTTTCTGACCCTAAAGCCTAAACCCTCTAAACTCTAAACCCCGAGCCCTAAACCCTGAACTGGGGCGTTAAATAGGCTTCGGGTCTGCAACTGGAGTAACCTACGTAGACCCAAGAATGAAGAGTTTAGGGTTTAGGGTTTAGGGTTAGGGTTCGGGGTTTTCTTGGAGGAGGCTATGCAGGGTTCCCTGAAAGCTAACCCCGAGACCTCTTGCGGCGCCAGATCCCGGAGTAGCAGAGGAACAAACCCCAAACCCCAAACCCCAAACCTAAACCCTAAACCCTAAACCCTAAACCCTAAACCCTAAACCCTAAACCCTAAACCCTAAACCAGTAACCTGCTTAGCCTTGAACTTGTTTTAAGGCCCTAAGGGTCCATGTACCTACATAGCATCCTGCTTTGTCTATGGAGGTGCAAAAGACACTTACCCTAAACCCTAAACCCTAAACCCTAAACCCTAAACCCTAAAGGTACTCCAACTCCTATCATTACAAGGGAATAAGGGCCGACTCCGGCTGCCAGCTTCCCAAACCCTGGGGTCCAGGGTTTAGGGTTTGGGGTTTAGGGTTTGGGGTTTAGGGTTTAGGGTTTGGGGTTTGGGGTTTGGGTATTGGGGTTTGGGGTTTGGGGTTTGGGGTTTGGGGTTTGGGGTTTAGGGTTTGGGGTTTAGGGTTTGGGGTTTAGGGATGTTTAGGGTTTGGGGTTTTGGGTTTGGGGTTTAGGGATGTTTAGGGTTTGGGGTTTAGGGTTTGGGGTTTAGGGATGTTTAGGGTTTGGGGTTTAGGTTTTGTAAACCCTCAACCCTGAAGCTCGTCGACCCGAAAACCTCAAAGCCTCCCATGCTACACTGCAGGCGTCAATTGTCGGTTTAGGGGTTTAGGGGTTTAGGGGTTTAGGGGTTTAGGGTTTAGGGGTTTCGGGTTTAGGGTTTAGGGTTTAGGGTTTAGGGTTTAGGGTTTAGGGTTTAGGGTTTAGGGTTTACGGGCTGAGGGTGGTTTGGAGTTTAGGGATGTCCCAGAGTAGCCTGTGTACCTTTACATCAGGTGTTACATGCAAAAAGGACATGGACCCAAAAAGTCTACTGCAAAGCACGCCGCTCCCCCTCTTGGAGGTTAGCAGAGTGCCGGAGCTAAGGGTTTCAGACTTTATTTCCTCAAGCCTAAACTCTATAAGTAATGGCAACCCGAGACCCGACCCTGAAATTCTGAAACCTAAACCCTAAACCCTAAACCCTGAACGCGGAACCCTAAACCCGAAGCCCTAAACCCTGAACCCTGAACCCTAACCCTAAACCAACCCTACATAACCCTGAAGCCTGAACCCTGACAACCAGGAAGCTGTCGATCAACGGATTTCTCAGACGGCTTCTGACTCTCAAGGGGACCTCAGGGGGGTGCGTCTTGGCTTCTTCGAGGCTTAGGATTTAGGGTTTAGGGTTTAGGTTTTTTTTACATAGGCTTTGGGGCCTTCCAGCTTTCCAGGGCTTGTAGGGTTGAGGAGAGAAGCAGCCATAAACCTGGAAAGCCGAAGCCCTACAAGGTTTACGCTTAAGGGGGGGGGGGGGGGGGGGGGGGGGTTGCAGGTAGGGTTACACAAGCCTGTAGTGACCGCAAGGTCCATATAGTATATACTTGGGCGCTAAAGCTACTATCACTATGTAATACAAGTGATTGGATCTTTGGGTTCTATAGATGCCTCACCTGTATCCCCAACGAGACTCAAAGCCTTTGCGAAGCGCGAAGCACTTGGGTTATCTGTCTTTGTCTTGGGTAAGCAGTTGGGATGTTCCCCCTTATACCAAGAGTCCTGGATAGGGATTGTAATAGGAAGTACGATAATCCCTAGTAAGGACTGCTGGTATAAGGGTGAACATCCGAAGTACGTTAAAAGATATAAAGAAAGGACCCTTGTGAACCCCTGGAAGCCCCAAACTTTGCCCCTCAGGAGCCATGCATGCACCTATACCGTATATACCTGGGCCTTACAGGGGTTCCTATGTCATAGCTTTAGGGCCCAAGTATATGCCATATCTACTATATGTTTAAAAAACCCCCCCCCCCAAAAAAAAAAAAAAAAAACACGTAAGAATCCCTATATTGCCCTTATAAGGAAGAGTATATTGTGTTTTTTGGGGGGTTCTTAAGCAATTGGTAGATATGGGTACATGGATCCTCAGGGTGCTGGCCTTTGCCCCACGGGATGGCGCCGCTTCTCTTGGATGACCGCCGCCAGCCGAGCGTCGCGCCAGGCAGCCAAATCTTGGCGGCTGCTGCCAGCCTGTCCCCGAAAATGCAACAAGGATAACTAAAAGGTATTGGGTCCATTTCTCTTATATTTGTTCAGCTAGGGTTTAGGGTTTTGGGTAATTGTAGCATTGCAAACTGAGCCAAAGGGGCCCTACGCAGTCCGAATATCTGCCAAACGATACATCTACATGTACATTCACACACAGAACACAGAGATGCAGCCATCGCAGGTGCTTACACATCGTATACTCTAGCCCATGTCGTCTGGCGTGTTCTGAACACCTACCAGAAGACTTGCCCTCAACCGGCCTGGCGATACCACTGCTCAATCCCTGCGATGCAGGCCTCCTTCCCCTCATCCGGAACAGCGCTCCATGTGTCCATGGAAGGCCAAACCAGTTGCTCGAAGCAGCTTTTGCCAATTCCTTCAAAGAGCCCGCGGTAAGCCGCCTCTCCGCCCCCGAGGTCGAAGATGGCATGCTGGCCCAGGAGGGCCCAGCGCACTCCGGGGCCCTCGTGGAGAGCAGTATCCACATCCTCAACCGTTGCGACGCCGCGGTGTACGAGGCTTATGGCCTCTCGCCACACAGCCGCCTGCAAGCGATTCGCGATGTGCCCTCCAACCTCTTTTAACAGGACCACCGGGGCTTTTCCAAGCATCTTGTAGAACTGCTTCACTGACTCAAGGACACCGGTGTCGGTACAAGGTCCAGGAACCAATTCCACCAGGTTGATGAGATGGGGAGGGTTGAAGGGATGTGCTACCTCTACTGAACTTGGAACCCTGGCAAAAATTCAAATTTTAGCTGCTTCTTAGGAATTACAGATCCCAAAAAAAACTAGGAAGGAATTACAGTACCCCCCCCCCCCAAAAAAAAAAAAAGGATAAAATCTAAACAAAACAACAACAACATTCCCAAAAACCCCTAAGCTGCAAGGGCTCGTTCCGGCCTCTTCAGGGCCTCCGCCAGCTGGGAGATGAGCAGCCCGCTCGTGGACGACGCGATCACGGCCTCGGGCGGCGCGTGGCGCTCGATGGACCGCCACACCTCCGCCTCTTTGGTAGCCCAGGAACCATTGGGGTTTAGGGTTTAGGGTTTAGGGTTTAGGGGTTAGGGGTTAGGGTTTAGGGTTTAGGGTGCCTCTTTGGTAGCCCAGTAACCAATATTATCGGAAGGGCACCCAGGTTTTGGGTTGAACTACTTTGTAAGGGAACCGTGAGAGCAAAAAGAAGAAAGAAAGGGAAAAAGGGCACCACCGGGCTACCAAAAGGGCCTTCGCCCAGAGTCTTCATTATATACATATACATATACATGTACCTATACATATACATATACATATACATATACATATACATATAAATAAAATAAACAAAGAAATACATAAAGATATATATATATATATATACATATATATATATATATATATGCTAGCAAGGGGCCTTCAGCCCATAGTCCTCATAGACGGTCTCTTGCACGAAGTCCGCCTCGGCCACTGCGGCCTCGAGGCTGTCCGCCGCGCGGAGGCGGGTCGCGGCATGGTCAGCATCCTTCTGGGGTTTAGGGTTTAGGGTTTAGGGTTTGGGGGTTGGGGTTTAGGGTTTAGGGTTTAGGGTTTAGGGTTTAGGGTTTAATTAGGGTGCAGGGATGTTCCCCTACTACCCCCGTCTATGCCCCCTATTCCCCCAAGAAACTAAGGCTATGTTAGGGATAGCTAAGCCTAACTACGGTAAATTAAAAGCGGGGAACCTAGGGGGCGGGACACCCCTAAACCCTAAACCCAAACCCCAAACCCCAAACCCCAAACCCTAAACCCTAAACCCTATACCCCAGGAATCCTCGGCCAACAGCCCAGCAGCCTCCAGACGTGCCAGGGCCTTACTTCGCCCTTATGCTAACAGTCCATAATTGGGGTTTGGGGTTTAGGGTTTAGGGTTTAGGGTTTAGGGTTTAGGATTGGGATGTTTCCCCTTATACTAACAGTCCACAATTGTGGTTATAGTACCCTCTATTATAATCCCTATGAAGGACTCTTGGGATACGAGAACAAAGATCCCTATTAAGGACTGTTCGTACAAGGTGAAACATATCCCAAGTCACGGGCTCCTAGAGGGAAGTCGAGCAGCGGAGCTATTTGGGAAAGCGAAAGGCTCGCTTCCTGGGAGAATAGAAGGAGTTTACTAGTCTTCAGTTTAGGGTATAGGGTTTAGGATTTAGGGTTTAGGGTTAATGAAAACCAAAAGTGAAAAAAGGGTACCTTCTTCGACTGCTAGGAGGCTGCTCGTGCGTCGGCTAAGCCCTTCTCAAGCGCGGCGGGCGTCCGATCATACACGGACACGGGAAGGCCCTGAGAAGCAAAAAACGCTGCCCAGGATGCCCCAACGGTGCCGACACCAACACCTATACTGAACTTGGAACCCTAGCAAAAACTACTAATTTTAGCGATTTCTTAGGAACTTAGGAGTTCAGGTACCCAAAATTAAAAAGTTAGTTTCCAAGTATCCCTAAGACACAGGCAACCCGCCGGTAAGGCAAGCCATCCAGCATCTTGGTCATCGGAGCCCCTCTTGCTTTCCTAGGCCCGCAAGAGAATCCAAGGAATGAAACACTTAGAAAGGTTTTAGAGTCTAAGGAGGGAACCTGAAGCCGAACCTCAGGGAAAAAAAGCCGTGCTCCACTGGAGGGAAAAGCCTAGTTTCCGAACGTGTGGAGTGAGCCTTACTTCTCCAATAACCAAGGGGAAGAAATTGTTAAACTTTAACATTTCTACCAAATAAGGAAACCCAAAAAGTTTAAAGTTCAACCAAAGGCGAAGTAAGGAGCAGCTCAAGGGCACGCTCATGGCCCAGCACGCGCAAGCACTCGTCGATCGTCAGCGGTTCGTCTCGCGCCATGGCAGCGCGTCTCGCTGAAACTGAAACCCCTAAACTTCATGAACCCCTAAACCCTAGACCCTAAACCCT
Organism: Symbiodinium natans; assembly: GCA_905221605.1. Taxonomy (NCBI): domain Eukaryota; class Dinophyceae; order Suessiales; family Symbiodiniaceae; genus Symbiodinium; species Symbiodinium natans. Next base: position 220,335 of record CAJNDS010000735.1, on the reverse strand, counting down.
AAACCCTAAACCTGCTCGGCGGTGCAGCCGAGTATGAAGCCCAGATGAGCGCTCGAAGGATGCCGCAATTCATAACTCAGCCCGGCTGCGAAGCAGAACTTTGGGGGACAATGTGCAGTAGGCAGTATATCTATTATGTAGTTATGTATCATAACAAACATGTAAAATCATATAAGATATATCAGTATAAGATAATACACAATACAATTAGATCCTATAAGGAAATATGTTGGGATGTTCCCCCTCAGACTAACAGTCCTTAACAGGGATTATAGTGCCCCCTATTATAATCCCTATTGAGGACTCTTCGTATAAGGGGAAACATCCCCAGTAATGTAAAACAATCGTGTGGAAACCACCCGAAACTACGGTTTAGCCCCCAAAAAACTAAAGGATGATGACCCCTATATTGCCCTGAAAAGGAAGAACATTTGTCTTTCTAAGCAAGTAGGTAGGAAATAACCGGCAAACTCCCTAACATCGCCCCAGCCCTAAACCCTAAACCCTAAACCCTCAACCCTCAACCCTCAACCCTGAACCCTACATCCTAAACCCACCCCTTAAGGCTTCCAAGTTCCTCCATCGAAAGCCGTGCCTGTTGCATGGCCTGCGGACCCCACAGAAGGCAGAGCAACCTCCTCTTCGTCCTCCTCCTCCTGCGCTTTTGGGGTTTAGGGTTTAGGGTTTCGGGTTTACTGTAGGTTCAAGGTTTCGGGCTTAGGTTTAGGATTTGGGTTTGGGGTGCACTCTTTGGATCCACAGGGCGGGTTTTAAGGGTTCTAACCTCACTCTTGACTCTTTACCAGCATGTGGTCTCGACAGGAATCATGTGGTTCGCCAATTACAAGCGCAGCAATGGAGCACGAAGTATTCGGTGGACTGCAAGGTACCTACTTGGAGGTTCATGGGTATAAGTAGGGATACAAGTACCCCCAAGTAAGGTTGCAATTGCAGCTACTATACTCATAACCCTACTCATAACTACCCATGAACCTCCAAGTATAGCATGGTAATTACCATTGTCATGGCGTCTTGGGCGAAGCCATGCGAAACCTCCATAAACCCGGAGGGTTTAGGGTTTAGGGTCCAGGGTTTAGGGTTTCGGGTTTAGGGTTGTCCATGAAGGCCATGCCCCTTGTGGAACCTTACCGGCACCCCTCAATGTAAGCAATATACCCTAAATTCTGATAGAGAGCCATCTCCGAACTATGGCTACTCTTCCTACGAAGTAAGGGTTACCCAGGCCTCTACCCAGAGACTCCAAAACCCCTTAATGAAGGAATATACCTTAAATTATAATAGGAACCCTAATATGATTTAAGGTATATTCCTTAATTAAGGGTTTTTGGAGTCTCTGGGTATTCCTTGAGTAAGCGTTGCTGATGCTGACTTCTTGGGGATGAAGGAACTCTGTGCCTTGAGGGCTTTGGTTCTGTGAGCTGCGACGCCCGTTATTTCTGCCACTCCGAGAGGCTTCGGCTTGATATCGGGTTTAGGGTTTAGGGTTTAGGGCTTATAAGGTTTATAAGGCTAAGGGTTTAGGGCTTATATAAGGTTCATAAGGTTAAGGGTTCAGGGAATATCAGGTTTGGAAGGCTTACATGGCTTACAAGGTCTAGAAGGCTTATGACTCAAGTTAAGGGTTAAAGGTTTAGGGTTTAGGGTTTAGGGTCTTAGGGTTCGTGAAGCTAAGCTTCCTGCTGCCCAGCCTTTGACTCTGCCATCGCAAGCCATGACGAAGAAAGGTGAGAGAGGCCAGTTTTTAAGGGGTATACGGAGGGACCCCTAGAAGGGACCCTTGATCTTTGTCCTTGTATAACCCCTGTATATACCTTATATAGTCCCTATATACATAAGTAGCCTCTAAATGGCCCCCAAGTAACCCCCTGCGGTCCCTGCTTAGGGTCCCTCCTTTACTCCCTTAAACCCTAAACCCTAAACCCTAAATCTAAACCCCAAACCCTAAACCCTAAAGCCTAAACCTTTCTGGGTTAGGGGTTGGGCCCTCTGCTTCGCCCTCGGCAAGACAGCCTGGGATTCTTAATCTAGGTTGGGGGGCCCATTGCACCCTGTCTTGACAAGACATAGGGTTTAGGGTTTCGGGATTAGAGTTTCGGGTTTAGGGTTAGGGTTTAGGGTTTAGGGTTTCGGGTTTAGGGTTTAGGGTTTTAGGGTTTAGGGTTTAGGGGTTAGGGTTTCGGGTTTAGGGTTTACGGTTTGGGGTTTAGGGTTGAGGGTTGAGGGTTTAGGGTTTAGGGTTGAGGGTTTAGGGTTTAGGGTTACAGGGCAAATCTGACAGATGGTGGTTTCCAAAATGGTGGAGGAACGGGGCATCCTTATTCTGAGGGAATCCTACTAGTTTGGGGGTAGTTAGAAGTAGGGTTATAACTAAGGTGACATTTTCCTGTAATCCTATTTAGGGTACTTACTTACAACTACCCATGGGTGGTCATCAAAATTATGATCCCTTTGGGGTAACCCTAAATATTAGGTGCCGTAATATAATAGGGATCCAAAAAGGGACAATCATTTTGACAAACATGAACGCTAAACCCTAACCCTAAACCCTAAACCCCAAACCCCAAACCCTAAACCCTAAACCCTAACCCTAAACCCTAAACCCCAAACCCCAAACCCGAAACCCTAAACCCTAACCCTAAACCCTAAACCCTAAACCCTAAACCCTAAACCCTAAACCCTAAACCCTAAACCCTAAACCCTAAACCCTAAACCCTAAACCCTAAACCCTAAACCCATGAACCTCCAAGTAGAAAGTGCAAAGCGCGGGGCCTGGAACTCGTCCGCTTCCGCCAAGGCTTCGTCGAGGTGTCCCTGCCAAGTCTTGGTGTGCTTATCTAGGGGTTTAGGGTTTAGGGTTTAGGGTTTAGGGTTTAGGGTTTAGGGTTTAGGGTTTAGGGTTTAGGGTTTAGGGTTTAGGGTTTAGGGTTTAGGATTTAGGGTTTAGGATTTAGGGTTTAAGGTTTAGGGCTCAGGTGTCATTAGTGGTATACTTGAGCCCTAAAGCCCCTACATCCCAACACCTTTTGTCCCCAGTAAGATGAAGCCTTAGACAAGCCCCTGTAAACCTGCGTCAACTCCCTGCCCTATACACCTCGACTGATTACTGTACCGCCTAAACCCCCACCGATGGCGGTCGGTCGCTGTGAGCGACTTAGATCCACTGCAGTCAAGGTGGTCAGCCGGTAAAGCAACAGCCAGCCTAGAGATATAATGCCAGTTCTAACGGCCCATGAAGCTTCACGGAAGGCCAAAAGTGAAACCCTAAACCTCAAAGCCTGAAACCCCTAAGGTGTTTAAGGAGCAAACACCCTGAACCCTGATAAGGGGCACAACCGCTTCCGCAGCCACCCAGAAACGATTAAAAAAAGCTTCGGTCTAGGGTTCCCCTAAACCCTAAAACCCTAAACTCCGTAGGGATTAGAGTTCAGGGTCGTCCTGGTTAGGACCCTTCTCCCAGAAGCCGAACACTCTAGCGAAACCCTATAGAAACTGTGAATCCCTGAGTCCTAAAAACAACAAACTCCAAAATTCGAAGTTTAAACGCCAAAACCATATAAGACGTCAACCGCAAACCTTCAACGGCTAAAACCCTAAAAGCCTAAACCCTAAGACCCTAAACCCCAAAAGCCTAGCCTCCCCCAGCCTCCGCTCACCCCCCCCCCCTCCCCCCCCCCAAAAAAAAAAATCACCCTAAACCCTAGACCCTAGACCCTAGACCCTAAACCCTAAACCCTAAACCCTAGACCCGCCTCCGAGCCCCTGCGCTGTGGCGGCGAGGCCACCGACCGGAGCACTGCCGGGCCAGACACCGTGGAGGTGTAGTCCTGGCGCTGTCTTTTTTTGGGGGGGACTTGGGGTTTATAGGAATTAGGGTTTAGGGTTTAGGGTTCAGCAGCTCTGGCTCGAGCAATCTCTAGTAGAGCCGCTGTCTGGACTCTAGAAAAAAACCCACCCACCCAGAGAATCCCAAAACATTAAGAAATATAAAGTTCACATTTTTCCTCAGCAAGCCCTGTCCTCCAACCTCATTTATTCATTCTGCTCGTGTTCTTTGTCATTCTGCTTGGTTTCCATTCTGCTCGTATGCGTTTCTTTCTGCTCGTATTCATTCTGCTCGTATTCGTTCTTTTTCTGATCTGCTCGTCTCGTGTTCGTTCTCGTTCTGCTCGTATTCATTCTGCTCGTATTCGTTCTCTCTCTGCTCGATTTCAGTCCGCTCGTTTTCGTTGTTTTTCTTCTCGTATTCATTCTGTTCGTGTTCGTTCTCTCTCTCTCTCTCTCTCTGCTCGATTTCAGTCTGCTCGTCTTCGTTCTCTCTCTGCTCGTAGTCATTCTGCTCGTATTCGTTCTCTTTCTGCTCATATTCATTTTGCTCGTGTTCGTGCTCTTTCTGCTCGTATTCGTGCTTTTTCTGCACGTATTCGTTCTCTCTCTGCTCGATTTCAGTCCGCTCGTTTTCGCTGTCTTTCTGCTCGTACTGAGTCTGCTCGTACTCAGTCTCTTTCTGCTCGTATTCATTCTGCTCGTCTTCGCTCTCTGCTCGATGTCAGTCTGCTCGTATTCGTTCTCTTTCTGCTCATATTCACTTTGCTCGTGTTCGTTTTCCCCGGTGACCCTGCCTATTTTTGGCCGTCTTGTTGGTTGTGTTTGGCACACTTTAAGCTGCCTGGCTTCCACATGGTTGCTTTCCAATTAGTGCCCCGGTGACCTCGCCTCATGTTGGCTCCTGCTCGTAGGGTTTGATGAGAGGCCTAGAGGTTCGTCGTATGTCCCCTCTCTTCGTGCTCGTAGGGTTTGTCGTATGTCCCTCCCTTCATGCTCGTAGGGTTTGATGAGAGGTCTACAGGTTTGTCGTACGTCCCCTCCCTTCGTGCTCTTAGATTTTGTCGTATGTCCCCTCCCTTCGTGCTCGTCGGCTTTGTCGTATGTCCCTCTTCGTCTGCTTGCAGAGAATCCCAAGAATTAAGAAACTGAGGTTTTGTTTTCAGAGGTTTGTCGTATGTCCCCTCCCTTCGTGCTCGTCGGCTTTGTCGTATGTCCCTTTTCTTCTGCTTGCAGAGAATCCCAAAACATTGAGAAATGTACGGGTTTACGTTAGAGGTTTGTCGTATGTCCCCTCCCTTCGTGCTCGTAGGGTTTGACGAGAGGTCTACAGGTTTGTCGTACGCCCTCTTCCTTCGTGCTCTTAGGGTTTGTCGTATGCCTCCCTTCGTGCTCGTAGGGTTTGTCGTATGTCCCCTCCCTTCGTGCTCGTATGGTTTGATGAAAAGTCTACAGATTCGTCGCATGTCCCTTCCCTTCGCGCTCTTAGGGTTTGTCGTATGTCCCCTCCCTTCGTGCTCGTCGGCTTTGTCGCATGTCCCTTGTCTTCGCGCTTGCTTTCCCCAGACCGAAGGTAGAACCAAAAGTGTTGGTCCGGATTGACAAAAAAAACCTAATTTTGTTAACCTCATGTTTTGTTTTCCCCCACCCCACCCTCGAACCATTCCAGTTCGAGCCAATCCCCAACCCACCCTAGAACCAACTACCCGTATTCGTTCTCTCTCTGCTCGTATTTCTCTGCTCGTCTTCGTTCTGCTTGCGTTCGTTCTCGGGGTGGGGGGGGGTGGGGGGGGTGGGGGGGGGGGGGGGTGGGGGGGGGTTGGGGGGGGGTGGGGGGGTGGGGGGGGGTGTGGGGGGGGGTGGGGGGGGGGGGGGGGGTGGGGGTTGGGGGTGGGGTGGGGGGGTGGGGGGAAAAAAGCCGTGGCCATTGGCAAAAAAGCCGTGGCCATTGGCAAAAAAAGCCGTGGCCATTGGCAGAAAAAGCCGTGGCCATTGGCAAAAAAGCCGTGGCCATTGGCAAAAAAGCCGTGGCCATTGGCAACTTTCCCGTGGCCATTGGCGAATTTGCCAATGGCCACGGCTTTTTTGCCAATGGCCACGGCTTTTTTGCCAATGGCCACGGTTTTTTTGCCAATGGCCACGTTCCCCATTAAGGTTTAAATTATTAATTATATGATAGAGAGAGTTTAGGGTTTCGGGTTTAGGGTGTCTTTTTTTGGGGGGACTTGGGGTTTATAGGGTTGAGGGTTTAGGGTTTATAGGGTTTTGGGTTTATAGGGTTTATAGGGTTTATAGGGTTTATAGGGTTTATAGGGTTTATAGGGTTTATAGGGTTTATAGGGTTTATAGGGTTTATAGGGTTTATAGGGCTTCTAGGGCTTATCGGGTTTATAGGGTTTAGAGGGTGTATAGGGTGTATCGGGTGTATAGGGTTTATAGGGTTTATAGGGTTTATAGGGTGTATAGGGTTTATAGGGTTTATAGGGTTTATACGGCGGTTTAGGGTTTAGGGCCAGGTGATCATGTTGGGGATTGAGGTGATCATACTTGGAGGTTCATGGGCTATATAATATGCCGGGTGACACGTACCCTCAGTAGGGTGATACTTGCAGTTATCATACTTGTTACCTAGGGGTTCGGGTTTAGGCTTATGTGCTTCTGGGGCTTTAGGGGTTTAGGGCTTAGGGTCTACTGTAGGGCCTGCAGGGGTCTAGTCTCGAGGCGCGGTCTTTCTTGGAGTTTAGGGTTGCGGCTCAACTAGGCAAAGCTTTACAGTGAGAGGAGATACTCCCGTTTAGGTTCCATTATAGTTAGGGTACATGGGGGGAGTACATGTACTATTGAAGGGGATTTAGTGGTTTAGTGCCCAGAGACTCCAAAACCTCTTAATTAAGGAATATACCTTAAATCATATTAGGGTTCCTATTATAATTTAAGGTATATTCCTTAATTAAGGGGTTTTGGAGTCTCTGGGTGTTTGGGATTTTAAGGCTTTGGTGCAAGGGGTGGGTGGGGGGTGGCAGACCTGGAGATGAATACCTACTAGAGTCCCCCCAAACAATAAACCTCCTTATGAAGGCAAGAGAGGGATCTTCATTTACTTGTGTATATATATATATATATTTCTTCTTATTATTATTATTGTTATTTATTTATGTTTTTTTGGGGGGGTTCTTAAGCAAATCGTAGATCCCGGAACCCTAAACCCTAAACCCCTAAACCATGAACCCTAAACCCCTAAACCCCCTAAACCCTAAACCATACTGCTTCCGGTCCGGCTGCGGGGCGTCGTCGAAGTGGATGAAGGTGTTCTTGACGGGCGGTGGCTCGGAGGCCTGCCCGCCCTAAGCCTAAAACCCCAAAACCCCAAAACCCAGGGTTTAGGGTTTAGGGTTAGGGTCTAGGGTCTAGGGTTGAGGGCTGAGGGCTGAGGGTTTAGGGTTTAGGGTTTAGGGCCAAGCTTCGGGTTTAGGGTTTAGGGTGTAGGGTGCAGGGTTCAGGGTCAGCCCTAAGCTCGTCTGCCCCCACACCCCCCCCACCCCCCCGACCCCCCCCTAGGGTTTAGGGTTTAGGGTTTAGGGTTTAGGGTTTAGGGTTTAGGGTTTAGGTTTAGGGTTTAGGGTTTAGGGTCTCCCCTGCCCCAAATGCAGCTCGGATTGAAACCTAGGGCCGTGTTGTGTTGTTCGAGCATATGAGGAGCCTCGGGCAAGGAGCATTACCGTATAACACAATATTGATACCACAGACTGTAACATGCTACTATAATCTGATAGGCTGGAGGCATTGCGCTGTGTGACATGATACTTAACATGGCAACATGTGACACGAGATGATGTAATGCAATCCATTGCCTTATCCGGCCATATCTGATCTTATCATATCATACCTTACAAGATAACATGTCGTTATTATGTTCCAGTATACTATAGCATTGACTATTAAACTGTACTGAAGTCCTACATAGATTACACTGTAACACTTCCAAAAAAACAACAATAGGAGCAAACATTGCAAAACAATGATGCATAGGCTGCCTCCAAGCTGGGCGGTGGCAAAGGAGGCTGGCGCGATGACGGGGAGCCTGCTGGACTACGTCTTTGGCCCTGGTCTACCAATTGCTTAAGAACCCCCCAAAAAATTGGAAAACAATCTTCCTTATGAGGGTCGTATAGGGATGACTATTGTTTTGTTTTTTGGGGGGCTCTCAAGCTAATAGTAAGTAGCTGTCAGGGACGCCAAGGACCTAGTGCTTCAGGGTTGGTCAACAGGAAGGGAAGGGTACAGGAAGAGTGTATCGACTAAGGATTCATTAGGGCTTAAGAAATCGTGCCCGCTTACAAGGCTTGGGGTTTAAGATGCTTGTTCTAGGGGGAAAGCAGGAACCTCTATGTGCTGTCTACTCGGGCCGGTCAAGAAACCGGTCCCTAGCAGAAGGGAAGCAAGTAGCACTTTGGGTCATAGGAACAAAGCTAGACGGCGTTTGGGGCTTCGAGGTCTTAGGGCTTTGACTTCCCAAAGGCTCTCAAAGCAGCGCATGCAAACTCCAGGCCCATTCACAAAACGGGCCCGGTAGCCTGTCAAGGTTTGGGCTTGTAGCACCCTTTGAAAGATTAAAATCCGCGCAACATCCTAAACCCCTGAACCCTAAACCCTACCTGGCTTAGGGTTTTGGGTGGCTCTGGCCTCCGCCAGTGGTCACGTCGTCGGTTGGGGCGTTGCTGGCAGTCTCAGCCTCCTGCAAGCTCGGGCACGGATATATTACCCTCAGGGTTTAGGGTTTAGGGTTTAGGGTTTAGAGTCTAGGGTTAGGGTTTAGGGTTTAGGGTTTAGGGTTTAGGGTTTAGGGTTTAGGGTTTAGGGTTTAGGGTTTAGGGTTTAGGGTTTAGGGTTTAATTAGGGTTTAGGGTTTAGGGTTTAGGGTTTAGGGTTTAGGGTTTAGGGTTTAGGGTGTAGGGTTTAGGGTTTAGGGTTTTGGGTTTAGGGTTTTACCCTCAGCCCTACGCCCTGAACCTCAAGCCTTAAGCCCTGATCCCTAATCCCCCTGTAGCCCCTGAACCCTAGATTCCCCGGTAGCCCCAAGTAGGTATTACTTGTTGGCGTGATTTGTATACCTGAATCCTCAGAACAACCCACTACACCCCGATACTCTCACCCCCGCCCCCGGAACTCGGATATGCCTCTCCTTCTGCTTTGGGAGGGCTGAAGGCTTTGGGTATTTTGGGCTCTAGGAGGGCCCTTAAAACCTTCTGAAAAAAGTCCAATATTATATCGATCCTCTTAAACCCGAAAAGGGAAAATGAAAAATGTCCCAAGGGCCTACCTAGGGCTTGTAAGGGTCTCAGCTTGCAGCGTTTGGTCGGGTTTTGTTGCGGATCTTTGAATTTGAGGGCTTCGGGTTGTAGGGCTTCGGGTTTACCTGGGACTCTGTTTACCTACAGCATAGTAGTAGCTACCCGTAAGTAGGAGGTAGAACCCGGAAACTGTAGGTCAAGAGGGTCCCTAAACCCTAAACCCTAAACCCTAAACCCTAAACCCTAAACCCCAAGCCCTAAACCCTAAACCCTAAACCCTAAACCGTAGGTAGGGTCTTAGGACATGCTGCGTAGGGAGTCTGATGTAGGCAGCCAGAGACTGGCCTCCTGGCTACTGATGGTCGACATCGCCCTTAGCGGGGCAGGCAACTCCTTTAGCATTGCGGGCGTAAAGCTGGAGAACGGCTAAGGCACTCACACACGTAAACCCTAAACCCTAAACCCTAAACCCTAAACCCTAAACCCTATAAACCCTAAATCCTAAACCCTAGCCCTAAACCCTATACCGATGCATGTTACTGATTTGAGAACTTGCCCTAAGGTTCCGCGTATTTGCAAGAGTAGGCTTTCGGGCCCTCAAGCTACTCCATAAGAACCCCTCAAAGGCCCATGTGTATACTAGACCCAGGAGTAACCTAGGAATCTGTAGGCCAAGGAAGTCCAACAACACAAGGGTTAGGGTTTAGGGTTTAGGGTTTAGGGTTTAGGGTTTAGGGTTTAGGGTTTAGGGTTTAGGGTTTAGGGTTTAGGGTTTAGGGTTTAGGGTTTAGGGTTCAGGGTTCAGGGTTTAGGGTTTAGGGTTTAGAGTTTACCCTTAACCCCAGCACCTTCCCCTCACAACCTCTGCCTTCTGGTTGGCCCGAAGCCCCCGCCCTAAACCCGTAAAAATCAACGTAGGGCTTTAGAGGGCTTAGGGTTTAGGGTTCATGGTTTGGGGTTGAGGCTTAGGCTTCAGAGGGTTTAGGGTTTAGGGTTTAGGGTTTAGAGGGTTCAGGGTTTAGGAATCCTGCGGCCAAGCCATGCCGCACGCAGCGCGGCAGACCAACACCCCTTGATAAAGAAACATACCCAAAATCATATGAGGGATTCCTATATCAATTAAGGTATATGGTGAATTCTCTACATTAGGGTCCCTTTTTGGGTACACGAAATATGAGGGGGCCGCCTTATAATAAGGACAAAAAGACCAGAATCCGGAGAAATCACCATACTCCTGAACTAAAGGGTAGCGGGCTCTTTAACCCGAAAGTAACCTTAACTAGGCTATTATCCCTAAATGGATTTACTTATGGGGGAAGCCCTAAGAGCCCTGTAAGAACCCCCTCAGAACCCCTAAGAGCCTTAAACCCCAAACCCTAAACCCTAAACCCCCAAACCCGAAACCCTAAACCCTAAACCCCAAACCCTAAACCCTGGAGAGCTGGAGAATCGATCTTTTCCGCCCGAAACTCCGCCGCTGTACAGCTTCGGTCGGTCTCGGGCTGTGGAGGGTTGGATGAGGGGAGCTTCGTAGGGTTACCATGCAACTGCCCTAAGAGAGCTGCGGCTCTTTAGGGCTCTACGGCTTTAGGGCTCAGAGTTTAGAGTTAGGGGGTTTAGGGTTTGGGGTTCAGGGCTTCGGGGAGGATTCCGGGTTTCGGGCTGAGGATTTTTCACAATGAGTACCCACTCCCACCCCCAAACAAGGGTTAGCCACCAAAAGCTCTAGCGAACTGCTGTAAAGCCTATTTGCGACTAGCAATGAGCCTCCACGCAGGGTGATGAGCGCAAGGATTCGAGCCTTAGCAGAGAAACCTATGGGGGTTTCCTAGATTAGGGTGTACCTTATTGGGGTCCTATTAGAAGGGAACCCTAATTGTCGTAAACCTCCATAAATGACCTTGAAGGTTTAGGGACCCTAAACCCTAAACCCTAAACCCTAAACCCTATAGGCTGCGCTATAGGCAGGGCTTCTAGAACCAACGGAGGCCAGTGCTGCCGGCATAAGCACGGTGACAGCGAGCCGCGCAGGCCCCTGTGAACCTGCAAGTAGAAACCCGACAGCTTTGCCTAGACGACGAACCTACAGGGGTTTAGGGTTTAGGGTTTAGGGTTTAGGGGTTTAGGGGTTAAGAGTGGCCCAGGAAGAAAGAGGGCGCCCTTTTTGGTTGCAAGGGGCTTAGAACGGAACCTAAACCCTACAAAAAGGGAATATGAACGTATATGGACCACAACCCATTGTAAGACCGTAAACCCTAAACCCTAAACCCTAAACCCTAAACCCTAAACACTAAACCCTATAAGCCCTAAGCCCTAAGCCCTAAGCCCTAAGCCCTAAGCCCTAAGCCCTATAAACCCTAAACCCTAAACCCTACCTTCAATGTAAACCCCCAGCGCCTCGGCATCAGTCTCGCACACCACTTCGTCAGCAGCGCATCGGGAGACCATCTCAACGGACCTCCGGGCCGGATTTAGGGTTTAGGGTTTAGGGTTTGGGGTTTGGGATTTAGGGTTTAGGGTTTAGGGCTTGGGGGTTCAGTGTCTAGGGCTTAGTGTAGCTTAGGGCTGAGGGTAGTTTAGGGTTGAGGTAGTTTAGGGCTGAGGGTAGTTTAGGGTGAAGGGCTGAGTGTTTACATGAAGTGTTGGGTTGCAGGGGCTTAGGCTTATGGTGCTCATCTGTTGGGTTAAACCCTAAAACCCTAAAACCCTAAAACCCTACAACCCTACAACCCTAAAACCCTAAAACCCAAAAACCCAAAAACCCCAAAACCCAAAAACCCTAAACCCTACAACCCTACAACCCTACAAACCCTAAAACCCTAAAACCCTAAACCCCTAAACCCCAAAACCCTAAACCCCAAAACCTTAAAACCCGAAGTTGACTCTTTTGGTGCACTCAAATGCTTGGATCTGTGAACGGCAACCCAGGCACAGACGCTACTGTTTGCTTAAAAACCCCGCAAAAAATAAAGAAAAAAACAACCCTACGTTGCCCTTATAAGGAAGAATACTCTACATTTTTGTTGGGGGGTTCTTAAGCAAATAGCAGGACTAAACTTTGGGCTTTGGTCTGTAGGGTTGAGGGTAAAAATGAGCGAAATGTCCCACGAACTTTCAAGCAGCCCCCTCAAGTCTGTCAAGCTCAAGATCTGGGCCCAAGGTTTAGTACCCTTGGGTTTTGAGGGTTTAGGGTTTAGGGTTTAGGGTTTAGGGTTTAGGGTTTAGGGTTTAGGGACAGGATCCTTAAGGTAGTAGGCCATATTGGGAGGAATTCTGTTAAGGGGAATCTTTAGGGGTACAACCTTAGGGGTACGAGTCTTAGTCCCTTGACAACAGGCCCGAAACCCTAAACCCTAAACCCTAAACCCTAAACCCTAAACCCTAAACCCTAAACCCTAAACCCTAAACACCACAAATGGCGTCTTGGCTCCCAAGCTCGCTCCGCGGTCACCACACGCCGCTCGTCCCAGAGAGGGAAGTAAGCGCATGGGTGCTGGTCCACCTTGCGTAGGGTTCAGGGTTTAGGGTTTAGGGTTTAGGGTTTAGAGTTTAGGGTTTAGGGTTTCGGGTTTCGGGTTTAGGGAGCGTTTAGGGTTTAGGCTTATAAGGTTTGGAAACTGGGGGCTGAGGTTTCTCGTTGCTTGCGGTTCAAAACTTGACCGCGGAACTTGGAGGAAAACAGGGTGCCCTCCTTGGCGTAGTCAGGAGCTCAGGGCTCGGTTTTATTTGGAGGTTCACAAGTAACTACATGTAGGGTGATAAGTATAGCAACTGTAATAATGACCTTCTCTATGGGGTACTTATGACCCTACTTATAACTACCCATGCACCTCCAAGTAGGGTCCAAGGCTCTGGCTTTTTCACTGCGATCCGAACCCCAAGAAGACATGAACGCAATGGTGCTGGTGGGCGCTTCGAAGCCTAATCCCTGAAGGTTCATGATGGGTAGTTGTAAGTAGGTTTAACCCTAAACCCGAAAACCCTAAACCCAGTACCCGAAGTAAGGCCATAAGTAGAGTTACCAGAAATAAACCCCTAAAAAAGGATCAGAAAAAAGGGTAACTGTACTTATGACCTTACTTAGGGTACATAGAACCCTACTTCTGCCCTAAACTCTAAACCTAAACCCTAAACCCTAAACCCTAAACCCCACGAAAACCTCCAAAAGCAGACCGCACAAACCGCCGAACTCAGCCGAAGGTACCTCGAGAGGTGCCATGTAAATCTTCTCCTTGGTAGCCCAGGAACCATACTATGATAAACAAACGACCTAAACCCTAAACCCTAAACCCTAAACCCTAAACCCCAACGAAACAAAAGGCAAAAGGGGTACCAGTGGGCGACGAAGTCTCCAAGAGTTGATCCTCGGACTTCTGCCCAGTCTGCACGACGTCTCGAATCCTCGAGTCCAGCTTTAGGGGCCCCAGAGAGAGAGAGTTGGGTCGGTAGCCCTAAACCCTAAACCCTAGAAACCCTAAACCCTAGAAACCCTAAACCCTGAACCCTATAAACCCTGAAAACGAAGTTTAGCAACACAGACACGGAACAAAAACGCATTGCAAAACCAAAAGCAGCAGACGAAGCAGACTTCTTCAAAGCCTTAGAAGGACGTGGGGGGTTCAGGGTGAGCATTGACATTGTCTACAGCTTAGCCCAACAGGGTTGAGGGTTTAAGGGTTTAGGGTTTAGGGCCAAAGTTTGGGGTTTGTTCGTTGGCAAAACGTGGCTCATGGTGGGTTTCGGGCTTATAGGGTCTTTTCTGGAGTATGGAAGAAAGGGGGGGGGAGCGGGGAGGGGGGGTGGGCATTTGGTTGCACGTGTTGCACCACGGCGCCCGAAACCCCCAATGCCCAAACCCCTGAAACCCTAAGGATCCTAAACCCTAAACCCTAAACCCTAAACCTGAAGGATCCTGCAAAATGGCCGAAGGTCCTGCGCGTGAAGTTGCCGCCTTCCCTAGACTCACCAGCCTGTCGAGATCGAATGTGAATGGCTGTAAAAAGAAGACATTCACACGGTTTAGGGATAGGGGTTTAGGGTTTAGGGTTTAGGGTTTAGGGTTTAGGGTTTAGGGTTTCGGGTTGCGAGTTTCGGGTTTTGGGACAACAGCAACCACAGCGTTTAGGGTTTAGGGGGTTTATAGGGTTTAGAGGGTTTATGGGGTTGATAGGGTTTAGGGTTTAGGGCAGCAACAGGAGCAGCAGCAAGCAGCAGCAAGCAGCAGCAAGCAGCAGCAAGCAGCAGCAAGCAGCAGCAAGCAGCAGCAAGCAGCAGCAAGCAGCAGCAGGCGGCAGCAGGCGGCGGTGGCGGCGGTGGCGGCGGCGCAGCAGCAGCAGCGGCAGCAGCGGCAGCAGCGGCAGCAGCGGCAGGCAGCAGCGGCAGCAGCGGCAGCAGCGCAGCGCCGCAGCAGCAGCGGCAGCAGCAGCGGCAGCAGCGGCAGCCGCGGCAGCAGCGGCAGCAACGGCAGCAGCGGCAGCAGCGGCAGCAGCGGCAGCAGCGGCAGCAGCGGCAGCAGCGGCGGCAGCGGCAGCGGCGGCGGCGGCGGCAGCAGCAGCAGCAGCAGCAACAACCACCCACAAACAACAACACAACCAACAAAACAACCAGCAGCCCACAACCACAACACTATCAGCATTGACAATCAGCAAAAGATGCTAACAGCAGCAAAATGTGACAACAATCAGAACCATGGGGCAACTGTAGCAGTAACAATAACCGCAACAATGCCAACAACACAACTAACAAAGGTCGCAGCAATCGTCAACAACAAGAACGCCTAAAACCCTAAACCCTAAACCCTAAACCCTAAACCCTAAACCCTAAACCCTAAACCCTAAACAAACATGACAGCAATAACCATCACAGCCATAGCTTGGGATGTTCCCCCCCCCCCCCCCCATATACTAGCAGCCCTCAATGGGGATTCTCGTACTCCCTAGTAAGAATCCCTTAGTAAGGACTAACATCCCTTAATGGGGATTATAGTACTCCCTATATTAGAATCCTTATTCAGGACTAACAGCCCTCCATGGGGATTCTAGTACCCCTATTCGAATCCTTATGAAGGACTGATAGCAAAAGGGGGAACATCCCAAGCAATAGCTGGAGAGCTTGCAGGAGTTGCTGTAAGTTCAGATTCAGGGTCTTGGGGGTTTAGAGCCCTTGACTTGAAGGGTTTAGGGTTTAGGGTTTAGGGCTTAGGGCTTAGGGCTTAGGGCTTAGGGCTTAGGGTTTAGGGTTTAGAGTTTAGGGGTCTAGAGCCCTTGGGGGTACGTATGCCTCAGAACTGCCCGTGAACCGTCAAGTACCGCGCCCCAGGCGCCTCTTCGTCCGCCTTCCAGGAGCTCCCAATGGCAACAAGAAACAAGAGCAACTTAATGATGTGAACGACAACAGCATCGCTGGCTATATGTGAGATGAAGAAGAAACATGACGGAACAAGAAAAGAAGCTTGATGGTAATGATTGCACACAGGAGTATGAGTCATCATGTGAAGTAGGTAGGGTATACATTTCTTGTACCCCCAAAAGGACACCAGGTATATACACTCACCAATCTTAAAAGGAACCTTATATACACTCACCAACAACAGTAATACATACCCTACTTCATATGAAGAGTGGCCAGCCGAATCATAAGCACATGATGATTCTCATGATCTTTGTGTTGTCGCCAAACATCTCTCAGACGACCTACAGCTCGAAGATTCGATGCACATGGCAACCTAAAATGCACTCACCATCTGCAGCTTGAAACCCTGAACTTTAAACCCTAAACTCTACATCGGCCCTAAACCCTAAACCCTAAACCCTAAACCCTAAACCCTAAACCCTAAACCCTAAACCCTAAACCCTAAACCCTAAACCCTAAACCCTGAACCCTAAACCCTAAACCCTAAACCCTACTTTAAACTGCCAATGAGGAGGGTAAGGAGGGGAGGCCCCCATGTTTCTGCTTAGGTGCCTGGCAGGCCGCAAAGACGGCGATCTTTTTGTCCGGGCCCAGGCGACAGGCTTCCTGACAGGCACTTCCAGGGCCGAGCCGCGGCTCTACTTGGAGGCTCATGGTAGTTGTAAGTAGAGCGCGGGTTGGGGTTAGGGTTTAGGGTTGTAAGTATAGTTACTGCAATTATAAACTTTTTTCGGGCACTTATAATGCTATTTGCGGGCACTTATAATGCTACTTATAAATCTACCCATGCCCCTCCCAAGTCTGAGCACCTCAATCCCCTACAGTCTCCCAGAAGCCCTAAACCCTAAACCCTAAACCCTAAACCCTAGACCTAAACCCTAAACCCTAAACCCTAAACCCTAGGTTTCTAGATACATCCCTTATGGCTATCAGTTAGGACCCTACACCCTACACCCTAACGCCCTAAACCCTAAGCCCTTATAAACCCTAAACCCTAAACCCTAAACCCCCTGAAGCCCCGGAAGAGACCCTGGAACCAATGAACGAAGCTCTAAGCTTCGAACTCTTGGTTGAACTTTTGATGTTCCTCCTTTTAGGGTTTAGGGTTTAGGGTTTAGGGTTTAGGGTTTAGGGTTTAGGATTTAGGGTTTAGGGTTTAGGGTTTAGGGTGTCCTTAGTAGGTATGAGAATACTAAAAGCCCACAGAAGAACTGCTAGTATAAGGGGGAACATCCCAAGGTTGAACATAAATTAGCCTTCAGAACCCTAAACCCTAAACCCTAAACCCTAAACCCTAAACCCTAAACCCTAAACCCTAAACCCTAAACCCTAAACCCTAAACCCTAAACCCTAAACCCTAAACCCTAACCCTGAAAGAACCAGAAACTGTAGGGTTCAGAGCGTAGGTACTCTTAAGGCCTCGGAGAGTTGATGCCTAGGGTTGCGGAATTTTGTCGGTTTCCAGAATAGGGTTTAGGGTTTAGGGTTTAGGGTTTAGGGTTTAGGGTTTAGGGTTTAGGGTTTAGGGTTTAGGGTTTAGGGTTTAGGGTTTAGGGTTTAGGGTTTAGGGTTAGGAACCCCTTCTCAGCCTCGGCCCAGGCGCCAGCGAAGCAGGAGTCCATGAAGACGTGAAGCGTCCTAGGCGTTAGAGGGTAGGGTTTAGGGTTTAGGGTTTTGGGTTTAAGGTTTAGGGTTTAGGGTTTAGGGTTTAAGGTTTAGGGTTTAGGGTTTAGGGTTGAGGGCTTAGGGTTTCGGGTTTATAAGGGCTTAGGGTTTAGGGCGTTAGGGTGTAGGGTGTAGGGTGTAGGGTCCTAACTGATAGCCATAAGGGATGTACCTAGAAACCTAGGGTTTAGGGTTTAGGGTTTCAGGTTTCAGGCTTCGGTTTTAGGGTTTGCTTAGGGCTGAGGATTCAGGGAACCCTAACCCTTAAACATCCGGGTTCTTAGTAAGGAATGAGGGAATTAGGCCGCAAAACCCTTGAAAGGAGTATTCTGGTACCTCATTCCCTGATCCCCTACTAGTTTTATGGGTTATAACCCTAAACCACTCTTTCATATATAATATAAATGTTAATGGCTTTGCGGGCAAGGTCCGAAAATTAGTGGGCAAGGTCCGAAAATTAGCGGGCAAGGTCCGAAAATTAGCGGGCAAGGTCCGAAAATTAGCGGGCAAGGTCCGAAAATTAGCGGGCAAGGTCCGAAAATCAGCGGGCAAGGTCCGAAAATCAGTGGGCAAGGTCCATTGGCTGCCCCACGACCTTGCCCACTAATTTTCGGACCTTGCCCGCTGACCCACCACCTTGCCCACTGATTTTCGGACCTTGCCCGCTAATTTTCGGACCTTGCCCGCTAAATTTCGGACCTTGCCCGCTAATTTTCGGACCCGGGAAAGGCCCGAGAATTAGCGGGCAAGGTCCGAAAATTAGCGGGCAAGGTCCGAAAATTCGCGGGCAAGGTCCGAAAATTAGCGGGCAAGGTCCGAAAATTAGCCGGCAAGGTCCGAAAATCAGTGGGCAAGGTCCGAAAATTAGTGGGCAAGGTCCGAAAATTAGCGGGCAAGGTCCGAAAATTAGCGGGTCAGGTCCGAAAAAAATTGGTCAGGTCCGAAAATTTTTGTGGGGTCCCCCCCCCACCCCCCCCCCCCCACCCGCCCCCCCACCCCCCCCCCCACCCTCCCCTCCCCCCCACCCCCCCCCCCCCCCCCACCCCCCCCCCACCCCCCCACCCCCCCCCCCCACCCCCCCCCCCACCCCCCCCCCCACCACCCCCACCCCCCCCACCCGCCTCCTTCCTTCCCCCCCTGCCCCTCCAGCCCCCTTCCTCCCGCAACGGGTGTTGGTCAGTTGAAAACGTGTCTGACTTGGGTAGGATGAAAACCTTATATTTTCTTAATGTTATGGGATTCTTTGGGCGGGTGGGTTTTTTTCCGTTGCCTGAACACACTACTGGCCTAGTAAATGCTCGAACTTGAGATGCTGAACCCTAAACCCTAAACCCGAAACCCTAACCCTAAACCCGCAATGACGAGTCTACGGCTTTCGGTGAAGCTGCAAGCGAGTGTCGCGGTGCGAGGTCTACGGAGCCACAGCGTCGCTATTTCCTCAGCTGAGCATTCAAGGAACCTTGGGACGTATGTTAGGGTTTAGGGTTTAGGGTTTAGGGTTTAGGGTTTAGGGTTTGGGGTTTGGGGTTTGGGGTTTGGGGTTTGGGGTTTGGGGTTTGGGGTTTGGGGTTTGGGTTTTTGGGGTTGTGGGTTAGGGGTTTGGGGTTTGGGGTTTGGGGTTGTTTACGGTTTAGGGTTTTAGGGTTTAGGGTTTAGGGTTTAGGGTTTAGGGTTTAGGGTTTAGGGTTTAGGGTTTAGGGTTTAGGGTTTAGGGTTTAGGGTTAGGTTTAGGGTTTAGGGTTTAGGGTTTAGGGTTTAGGGTTTAGGGTTTAGGGTTTAGGGTTTAGGGTTTAGGGTTTAGGGTTTAGGGTTTAGGGTTTAGGGTTTAGGGTTTAGGGTTTAGGGTTCCACGATTTGGGGTTTGAGGCTTAGGGTACTCTGCCTGCTAGAAGAAAGTCCACTGTCAGGGCTGCACGTGCGGAAGAATTCTACATCGTGGGCTCTCTTTAGCCCTAGTCGTTTGCATTGCGCTACTGTTAAGTACTGTTAAGTTCCCATAATCAGAGAACCGTATGGTTTACTATATAACAAACCCTAACAACCCTAAACCGTTCTAACATCCGCAGTAGTCAAGAGGGTTTTCTGATGAGGCACTTCTCCCCCTCAGTTCGGCCTCAGGACGGGCGAAGGCCAAACCCCGTGCGCCTAAATCCACAAAGCAGGGTGTGTGTGGGGGGGGGGGGGGGGGGTGAAAAATGACAGGGTTTGGTTTAGGGTTTAGGCCTTGTCGGGCATATGCTTTAGGGCCTCGCAGGGTCCTCTACCCTAAACCCTGAACCCTAAACCCTAAACCCTAAGCCCTAGACCCTAAACCCTAAACCCTAAACCCTAAACCCTAAACCCTAAACCTTGCTTGGGCAGGGCACCTCGAAGGAGACGTAGCTGCACCTGTCCTCGTTCTCTTCCTGGGAATGCTCAGGTTTCTGGGTTCCCTCTCGTGGCCTAGAAAGGGTTTAGGGTTTAGGGTTTAGGGCTTAGGGTTTAGGATTTAAGGTTCACCGTTCAGGGTTGAGGGTTGAGAGTTTGAGGGTGGAGGTTGAGGGTTGAGGGTTGCGGGTTGGAGGTTGAGGGTTGAGGGTTAAGGGTTGAGGGTTGAAGGTTGAGGGTTGAGGGTTCCCTAGTAAGCTAGGAATACATAGGAGCAGGTTCTTAGGTCAAGGCGCTGAACTGAAATGGGAACCCTACTTGGAGGTTCATGGTACTTATTAACCAACTGTACTTATAACCTACTTATAAGCCCCTTAAGTGCCCTAATATGGTTATACGTATAGCTATAAGTACAGCTACAATTGGCTAAGCGCTAACCCTAAACCCCAAACCCTAGACCCTAGACCCTAAACCCTCAACCCTAAACCCCAAGAAGGCGGTTTGGGGTTTTAGGGTCCATAATGTGTTTTCGGGGACCCACCCATACACACACCCAAGTCTCAAATCGCAAGGGTCCACTTAAACAAGGGAAAACAAGAGAGACCCCTCAACCTGAGAACAGGGCCCAATACTTGGTAGCTTTGAAGGCAGCTACATAGAGGGGATATATACGCAGGGCAGCTGCACTTTAGCCCTGAACCCTAAAGCCTAAGCCCTAAACCCTACACCCTAAACCCTGAACCCTAAACCCAAACCTC